>ML780909.1:9142-19703 GCA_009831015.1 Picea engelmannii
TTTTAAAAACTAATGAAAATCAAACTAATTCGACAAAAACCAATTACAATATAAGTTTGGTATGGAAAATAATAATAAACTCAATTTTTTAATTTTAAATTTTAATAAACTCAATTTTTAAAATTATTAAGAAAATTAAAAATAAAAATTTATGATTAAAATGTATTTTTTTTTTTTTGATGATGTTGATATTGGTTATGATCTAATGAGATCAATTTTGATTTATTAATATTTTTTAGGAAAAAATAATAAATTTGTTTTAACATTTTGTTTTCATAATAAAAAATTATTTAGAAAAATAGTTATCTAAATATTCATAGTTAATAAATATGTTTTAAGAGTTTGTTCATATGAATAATAGAAGTTTACTTAAATATTCATAATTTTGTTAAATTAATAGGTTATCAATATTATTAGTATCACAAATATTTTGAAATTGAGATTGAGATTTAATGTGAGTATATGGAGAACATTTTAAGAGAAAGTGTTTTTTATCTTCTACCTTCTTAGTATTATAAATAGGACAAATTCTTTCATCCCACAACTTTTTAAGATTGGTCTAATATCCACTCACAAAAAAAAACAACCAAAATTGATTTTTAAAATTAATTAAAATAAAAAATGCTTTTGATATTTTAAATTAAAATCAATAACTTCTTTATCACACCTTAATTTTCTTTCTCACCCATATCATTTCCTTAAATTTAAATGTTATAATATTTTTGATATTATTATATTTTTTAAAGCTATTTTTTTTTTTTTCCATTCTCCATAATTTAATAAAAAAATAATATCTTTACTTCATTTTTTCTTAAATCAACTTAAATTTCAAATAATTCTAAAAATCATTTAAAATTTTATACATATACATCATATACATCAAATAAATGAATAATTAAATTATTTTATTTTAATTAAATAAAAATTAATTATTTTAAATTTTATTGAATCTTGCCATTATCAAAACTTTGGAAAAAAAAAATTTATTACATCAAATAAATGAATAATTAAATTAATAAATTTAATTATTTTAAATTTTATTGAATCTTGCCATTATCGAAACTTTGGAAAATAAAAATTTATGATTGAAGTTCCCATCAATGAAACGAAACAAAAATCCTACCCAAATTAAAATTCCACCAAAAATCAACCACCCTTATCTACCTATTAAATTATTTCTTTAGTATTTTAATGTGTCATCGAATGCTTGATCTCCCCACATCATGCATGACTACAACACTCTTTCTTTATTTAATTGATGAAATGCGTACGTGTTCCCTCCTTATTGTTGGTCACGTGTAACGTCTCTTTTAACATAAACCAAATGCAAACTATTGTTCTTTTTCAATAGAAAATTCACATAAAAATTATATTATAATATATTTTTTTTACATACATAATCGTGAATAATGACTTGAGCATGAAGAAAAACTGAGCTGTTGAGTCATGCAATACAAAGATACAAAATATAAACCGCCCACATCAAAGGGTTCATATTTGGAGAATTATCTAACTAGGAGCCTAAGAAAACTTCTTAGATCCAAACCAAAAGGAAATAGTCCAGCATAAACAAAAAGAAAGAGAAAAGTAAAGGAATTAAAAGATATCCACTTCGAGAGTAGGACTCGCATTCTCTCCATCCCAAGTGAAGTATGAAATCCTTCCTTTTATTGCTGTGAGGGCTTGCTTTGACAAGTGATCGGCCTCTCCATTTGCTTCTCTGAATATATGATGAAAGTAAATACCTTTGAAAGTGAGGATCATGTCCTTCATTCTGCGTTTCCAACCTTCAATTGTTGATCACGTGTAACGTCTCTTTTAACATAAACCAAATGCAAACTAAGAGAAATTCTCATTTGATACTGTAATAATATTGTTGTGATAGCATTTAATATGGTTGGATTTGAAGTGTCTCTAGATGTTTCGATGATTTCACTTACAGGGTGCTTTAACAACGCACTCCCTCACAACACCATGGGGACATTTGATTATTGATTATAAGAAGTTTATATTTCTCTATTTTAAACAAAAATTATGCAATTTTATATTATAAAAAAGTATAACATTTGGTTATTGATTATAAAAAGTTTATATTTCTCTATTTTAAACAAAAACTAAGCAATTTTATATTATAAAAAATGTCATTATCAATGATAACATTAATAAAGCATCCATAATATTCTCAAGTTCCAAATTGTTTGCATAGGTCCAAAACAAAATGCAGAGTTTAGATTATATTTATTGGAAAAGACTCATAAAATATTAACAACCTTATAAAACATGAACTAACAAAAAAATATGATGATTTGTGACTTCTTCTAGGCCTATGTTAGTAGGCAGTGACTTTTGTTCTCCAATCTCCATATCTTTAAGAAGTTGGGGCACTGTATCCTCCTCATTCTGCTTCCCTTGACTTGACAATTGTTTCTTTAAAGCCCTATATTGAGCCTATTTATGAAAATTCTCCACTGGGTTCTTTATCATGTTGCACTATGCCTCAAGTATGGCAAGTTGGTGCTTAACCTAAACCAAAGTATTCATAACAAATGTTTGTGAGATACATTGTTGTTCATAATCATGAAATTTAGAAGTGAGAGTGAAAACGAATGTCCTATTGCTATGAATCATTTCTCCATGAGCCTTGAGAATCCTTATCATCTCTTGCAAATCACAATGGTCCATGATGGATAAACCAATCTCTGGATGCTAAAACTGGCATCGAGCTCAGGGAAAATCCAATACCCATACGATTGAGACACAAAGCGACAACTGCACAACTAGACATCCAAAGCAGAGGAAAATCCAAGTTTTGAAGATCCACTATCTGAGCATCCAATACACACTTTCTTGAATATTCAAAAGCAATACCAAAAAGATTGAGGTGAGAAATACCTATTAAATCAACAGTCAACTCCCAAAAAACCAATTAAATTCCCCAAATATAGACTAAGAAAAGTGACTAAAGGACTAACCACCAACTTGAATTCCAATGAGAAATCCAAGCAAAGGATGAACGAACAAAATTTCCAATGATCTTTCCACCATGCAAAGGTTTGATACTCCATTATACCACCTCACTTGAGATGAAATAAATTTATGCCTTTAGTAACTTGCATCCCCAAGAGTTCAAAATTATGGGAGGGAGACTTGGGTCACATTGTGTTTATTGTCTTGCCTTGAGGGAGGGGCTAACTCATGGACAACAAGTGGCATAATAACTTTGAGGTACTTTTCATTAACTCTAAAGGGGTAATTATAATATGAATTGGGTGGTTAATTGGCCATTAACCCAAAGCTCCACCAATTTTAAACTTATTTCCTTATTGGTTAATGTACTTGATTGATTATTGAAACCTCGTAAGGATTCATGGAAGGATTTTTTTCAATGCTTGTAGCCTCATGTTGAGCTCGAACTAGAATAGAGGAAAATTTGAAATCAGTTGGAAGGAGTTTCTTGTACATCAATTTGACAATTATGTTGGAGTCTCCCACAATTGTTAGTGAATAGCTCTGTGCTTCCTGTACTAACCTCAATCCCTGGAGTAATATATAGGATTTTCCCTGATTATTGGATGAAGTCCCCAAACTCTAAGCATAGTATAATTCATTTTTTCCTTTTGTCTCAATTAGGATCCTCCTTGTACCTTCCACCCCTGGATTTCCTTTTGATGCTCCATCGAAAAAACAAAAAATGTGAGTGTTGATCTTATCTCCATTACTGAAAGTCATTAACATCCAATAACAAACACCAATTTTATTTGGAGGAGGGATTATACTTCACTCCAAGGAACCTAGTAGGGGATATTTGAAATTTTTGAATCCATCTCCGCTCACCTTCATCCCAATATTGTCATTCATAACCTCCTTTGACATTGTAATATGTCACCCCCCAATCTTTGTGGTCCATAGTTGAGGCATTTAATGGCTTGAAAACCTTAATATAATCAAATAAAGAATGGACTAGAGGAAGAAGGTGCACTGGAGGATCACTGATAGACCAACCCATCCAATGTCTTGATCTAGTTGACCATTCTGAGATGTCATATAGTGTTTTCAAATTTTGACGTTTCATCCATTTCTACAATGGCATAAGCTCGAGTTATCTTTTAAGTGGTCGATTTCCCATCCCACTATCAACCTAGATATGCATTAATATTCCTTTGCTAGGAATCCAAGTTAACTTGTCTCATATAATCGGGGTCACTACCTTTATTAGTTTCCATATTAATGAGCCTTTGATTTTCTCCATCGACTCATCTATACAACTAAGACTATCACCAACAAAGTACTTTTTATGTATTATTTTGTTCCACCAATCATATTTAACCATTAGCAATCTCCAAATGATTTTTGCACCCAAGGCTAGGTTCACGAGGGAATGATATCTTATACCCAATTTTCCATGTTCACGAGTTGCTCTCATAGTGTTCTAATTTATGAAATGAAATTTCTAGGTATTTGACTTGCCCCCTGCCAAAGAAATTTCCTTAGCTCCTGAGCAACTTGATGCATAACTCCCAGCATAGCTACCATGGTTGAGCATTGAAAAATTGGCGAGGTAGATAAAACCTGTTTAACAAGAATCAATTGATTGACCAGATTTAGCATTGTGACCTCCCTTGCTGAAAATTCATTTTGATTTTTCCAAAAAACTTTGACGAGAGTGATTTGTTGGGCTTGACAAACAAATTGGAATTCCTATATATTTAAAGCAAGACCATGTTTCTTGGTGAGGGAACATGAGTATCCTAGAGGTTACCTTGAGCATGTGTCGACTAATATTCCACCCATAAATTTGGCATTTTTTATTGTTTATTTTGCCCCCAAAAGCTTCTATATGAACAAATCAAGATTTTTAAAAATCTCATGGACATTGCATAGGATGCAATCCCCAAAAGTAGAGTATCATCAACAAATTGTGAATGATTTATGCTTGTTAATAATCTAATCTTGATTCCATGTAGTTTGTTATATCTTATAATACCCTAGTTTTGAGTCCCCATAATTAATAATGTATTTTGTTTATTAATGAAAGGTCAGAGAGTCTGTAAAGTTGAAAAGGCTGGAGATCCTATGAAATGTGTTACTTAGAATATTTTATTAATAAAATACATCGCTGACTGCAAGACGAACAAGGAAAAAGTTATAGCTGGCTATAATTCCATGAGAGAGGGGGGATGAGGGTATAAGACTTTATTTTTATAATTCTATTTTACCCACCTTGATTTTAGTGAGAAGGGGAGGGGTCACGTGAGATTCTTGGGGAGCCATGTTATGATTTGACAGTCAATTATATAAATGTTGTTTTTGGGAATTGAAGGGGTTACGTCATTTTTGGTTGGCCATTGTTTCTTAATTCATTTGTTAGTTCTCCATTCATTCTTTCTCACTCTTGGTCTAGGTTTGGGAATGGAAAATGAATTGCTAGGGTAGTGAGCCATGAGTGGTTGGCTGTAGGAATTACTAGTGTTTTCTAGCAATGAAATGATGCCTTTGTACATGAGAATGTTGACAGTTGCGGAATATTGTCCACAGTGGAGAATCGTTGGAGTTCCAAGATTGATATTTCCTAACCAATAGCACTGAGATCCCTAGAAAGAGGTGGAACATCTTGAGGGACTATATTGCAGGGAAGGTGTTATTGTAGAAATCTCACTAATATGGTGTGTTAAATCTCCCTAGGATCTCCATATTGATCCTAGATAGATAATGGGGCTAGACTTCTATGATTCTCCTATATCTAAGTAGATTCTCTTCATTTTAACCAAGAATAGTAGTAAACATACCTTATCACTGACAATTGTCCTTGCGTATTTGGCTAATGCATCTCCTAAGATTGTAACACACCCGACCCTTAAGTACCCTTTTTAGGGATGGGGCATCAAATTTTATCTTTCCTTAATCATCTCAAATCCTCTTTTCAAGGTCTCCATCCTCTTCTACTCAATCATATCTTTCTAATTTCTGTTACCAGGCTCAAATCCGAGCTCTGGATTGCAAGTTATGGACTCCCAGAGCTCTTCGAGCGTTATTAGTCAAGGGCCATGTTGCGCTCATGTGGGTCAATCTCCTTCGTACCATCCCAAGTTCCCTGAAGTCTCATAGATTCCCCAGCATTCCTACGTCCATGGTGGAAGTCCATCCACCGTCCAATCCAACGACGAGACTTGATCCTCGTTTAACACATAAGCTAAAGGGGAATTCAATGTTTGATGCTTCAGCACTGAACACCCCTTTTTCCTTTCTATGTGCATATCATCCAAAGTCCTGAAATCCTGAACTCCCTAAGGGGCCCAAAATCTCGACACGTGGCTTCAGCCTTCAGTCCTTTCGGCTTATCTACGACACTACACCCTAATCCTCCGGAGTTTTGAAGTCTGAGACTCCTGAAGGGTCCACCCTTACACGTGGTGGCGTATTAAACATAGAGGAAAGGACAGGTGGTTCTCGAGTACTCCACCCATCAAATGCACCAAGAGAATATGTGCCAGAGGGGTGACACGCGACAAGGTAGAGATGACACGTGGCCCCGTCAGTGAGTGACACGTGTCACATTCTAGTGGGCACATAGGGTCTGTGAAACGTACAAATCAAGGTGACATGTGGAATGTGAAACGTGGGTCCATGTCACCTTGGTTGACGTCAGCGTGCCACATCACTCCAGACTGATAGCCTTCTAACACCCTTAGATCTCACGGTCAAGATGCATCCACGTAGATCCACTGACCTATGACATCCGCTAGTTCGTAACTTCGACGTTTAGGGGACCCACTGTGTGACTTCCTCCTTGATCCTGGAGTGGTCAACATTGGGCTGACCACGGTCTAGATCTAAAGGTCGTGGGAGATCCCGAAACATCCTTAGATCTATGACTATTATCACTTTGTGAATTTAGTGTTCGGGTGTTCCCCTCGCTGACCACCCCCTTTCTCCCAGAGTGGTCAACGTTGAAATGACCTTGGCATATATCCAACGACCAGGGAAGATCTTGAAGTGTCCCTAGATCTACGGTTCTCGTTAATTCACATCTCTGACATTCGAGGGATTTGGTGTCATGACATCACTTTTCTTCCAAAGTGGTCAACATCGAACTGACTGCGACGTAGATCCAATGGTCAGGGAAGATCCTGAGAATCCTAGGACCTAGGGATCGCATAAATTCGACACTAGTAAGTGGATTAGGATTTATCGGTGGGGCAGGTCCATCTTCCATGGTTAGGGAAACCGCTAGATGTTAGTCAACTTCATGGGTAATTGTATCAACAAGTTTCCTTCGGTCGGTTTGAAAGTGGTAAGGCCATAACACCCCGGCGTTCCGAAGCCATAAAATCTTAGCTCCTTTCAGGCCTAGCACAGGGTTCCTAGACCTTGGTCATATGAAATCTCAGACAAGCCTCGAGGCTACATGCTCAAAACTTAGCCGTGAGTTTATTAGAACCATGGACATGAGCCCTCGGTCACATAAGTGAAGGGTTTGAAGGAGGCTCCCTCCTTCCATAGAGTTCAAACTTAGTGACTTGCGAAGTCTGCCCCGAATCCTATATTACGAAATCATTCCTTGGGAAGATTTATCTAAGGGTTTCTCAAAAAATACATAAATCACATATTTGTTCTTAAATTCTTTTAAAGACCCATGTCTAATAGTTCTCCTATTGTTAAGCAGAGGTAAACAAGAACCATGTAAATACATAAGTTTACAGAATAATAATAAACATTTCTAATGATTTATCAAACACTGTAAAATTCAATCATAAACTCAGACATTCAACCATCACTTCCATTCCAGTACACCGAGTATGAAAATACTTATCAGAAACCAGAATTCGTGAAGAGGCTGCTGAAAGGAGTGCCTGTTTCCACCCAACCGCAGGCACAACCACTCTTGAACAAAATTTTCATTGACCACCCCCTAGCTAGACCATGATGATCTGAGAGATACTCTTTCTTCTTGTTCAACAACACTCAGGGATGAAGGTTAATCTCCTCCTCCCACAAGAACTTAGAAAAAAAATTTCTCTGTACCAAGCAAGGGGGCCTGCAACGAATAATTCCATAGTCACTCATCTTCTCTGCAACCCCATTTATCAGCTTGAAATGAAAATGCTGCCAATAACTTCTTGCATCCAAAAAAAATTTGTTTCTCAATTCTCCTTCGAATTCTCAAGCTTCACATGCTCCCCTCTTCCTTGCCCCCTCTGCCTCTGCCCATGGATCCCTTATTTTCTTTCCTTCCTCAAAAACATTATGTGGGTCTGAATCCCTAGCTCGTCGTCAGGTCTGGAAGCCTTGCAGATGGGTACTCTACCCAATCTCCTCATTAACTCTTGAGGAGGGATTTTCCAACTACCAACCTGACTGGTAATTCATTTCTGGGTCAGAGCATTGTTCTAGGTCTGAGAAATTAAATCCAGTAAGGTATTGGTTTTGTGGGGTTCATCTCAACCATTTCTAGTTCCCCTCGCCATCTCTCTCATATAATCATGATCTATCTTGGCAAACCCCCCTTTCAACAACTATGCAACACTATCCATTTTAATTAATAATAAAAATACATACATTGCCTTCTATAACAAAAAGGTCTATCAAATCTAACATTCACATATATTCAGTTTACCATAGTCTTTTGGCAAGTTATAGTTATATTTACAAGCTGGGGGAAACATGGGTATTATAAAGATCCAACTCCAACTCCTGCAATCTACTTCCTACACACAAGGAGACAAAAAACTGTCAAACTACTTGCTCTTCTAGTATTAGGAAATCCAAATCTATCAGATCCATCTTAATCTATACCACATGAGATCAGATCCAAACATTTACAAATCAAATGAAAACAATTTGGGGGAAAACCAATGATATATTGATTGAAATAATGGAAATACATCAATGCCATACATTGGATGGAGATGTGTTCCCCTTTGATCCTTGCTCCTAACTCCTCCTCAACTTCTCAATCTAACCAGTAAATTTGACTATGGATTCTTTGAATATGAGATGCACCTCTATAATTGGATAACATAACTCTACAAATTATTCTTCCTCCTGAAGCTCCATACTTTCCTTCTTTATATATATCCTTGGAAGAGGATTGGGAGAGTTTCTATATCTTCTAGAACCTAATGGATACTCGAATGATGTGAGTTCCTAGGCTCATGCCACAAAGATACAACTCATCCCTCTCTTACCTCTTTGTAACTCAACAAATCTAGAAGGTTATAGGGATCATCACCTGTTGCACTATAAATGACCAGTGATGATCATCATGTGTTGTCTCATATAAGTCCCATGACGACCCTAGAAAAAGTCCTAAATATTGAGAAAGAAATGTGTTTTGAATTTCATCTTCTGTTGGATTCCCTTCTAGCCATGTAGGGTGGAAATTAAGTCTATAATAGATGCCCCCTAATGTGTGAGGTCAGGAAAGGAATGGATGGAAGAAACACATTACAGTAAAATAGTGCCCATGTGAGGCAGCATGAGGAGAGAGAAAAGGAGGTCCAGAGGACAAAGAGTACCTGCAGTAAAACACCAAGGATGAATGCATATATAAACCATCCCCTAGGTAGACATATTCATACTTTGAAGAGTATAGAAGCATGACCACCAAAAAATACACTGCGGATCCATGACATGAAATGCAAGTCCATGGCCAAGAAAGAATACACACTTGATCCATGCCATCAATAATATCATAGCCACGAGACAATACAATGTGGTTCTATGTCATGAATACAATCATATATTCCACCACCAAATACACTGTGGATCTATGACACAACATATATACATTAGGAAGACAACGACCACTGAGGAAAGTGCTCTCGAAGTCTTCAAAGTACTCATAGACAAGTGATATACTCCATCACAACTTGGGAGGGGATACTATAAAAGAAGGATGTGGCCCCAACCCAAGGTCTTCGTCCCAAACCTTGATGGTACGAATATACAACCTGGAATAGATGAGATGATGTCGAGAATGGTAGAAACCGTATGATTATCGATCATTGATGTATATCGTTAACATACATGAGGAGACCCACTAATGATGAATATGTACCCCAAGATACCTAGTACAATGTAGAGAGTGTGAATAGAGGATCTGATGTTGAACAATCATAGAATCAATCGATCAAGAGTCAATGATGTAAACCCACTATTGATCACGAGGAGTCCTGCCATTGAGGACTATAAGCTCCAAGGTACTAGCTAGTTTATAGATCCCTCTCCTAGATAATGGGTTGAATTTGATAGGAAGAGATCCATCGAAGGAGGGCCTTAATGTACCCACCATCAATCGACATGAAACATACGCCAAGAGATGATGTGAAGAGAGAGTATCACAAAGTACAACTGACATAGGGATGGCCAATGCAAAAAGTCAACAAAACAATAGATAGTTGACTCAGGATTAAACTTCCCTTAAACATATAGCATGACACAATGGTGACTTAGAACCAAGAAACAAGAGCTGGATGAATATGTTGGAAATATGCCTACAACAGAGATGACGCAGATGATCAAGGCGCAGATGATCAAGGTTGGCGCAGATGATCAAGGTTGT
>ML780909.1:20391-34030 GCA_009831015.1 Picea engelmannii
TTTTTGGTGTCTCCTTCATGGTGTAACAAGAGAGAAAGAGAGATGGAAGTATGCTCAATACTATATTTTTTGTGTCCTTTTATGAGTATGGAAAATAGATAAAAGTGTACTTGATAAAATGTTTTTTGTGTCCTTTTACGAGTCCAAAAAAGAGATAAAAGTATACTCGAATGGAGAGAATTAATGGCTTAACAACATGTTCCTATGTTCCAAGCCGCATGGAACTAACCTAAGCAAGATGAATGAAAATGGCACTAGAAAGTGAGATCCACTCTTAGCAGTTATTCTCTCCATGGATAGATGGAGGTGAAACTGAGGCCAAATAATGCAAGAGGCAGATGGTCAAAGGCTACTGCAATAGCGGTGAGTAGGATCTGGGCAAACAATAACACAATGACGGGATGTATGACGCAAGAAAAAATTCATGCATAGGAGACCATTAAGAAACATAAAAATTTTGGGAACCCCACGGGATGTGGCTAGAATATAGATGAAGAGAGGTGAATGAGTCTTAATGTCAAGCCATGGTGGGACTACAAGAGGGTTCCCAAGCCTACAGGAAATTACAACATGGGCACCAAATGAAAATCCAAGTGCTAACTAGGGTGCCCATGGAGGGTAGGAACTACCAAAAAAGTTACGACATGCATACAAAGTGGCTAATGTCGCAACCCAACAGGATCAAACCTAAGGAACGTGACGACAAAATGGATGATTAATAATGCAATATGGTATTGCAGGGAAAAACCTATCTCTGTATGTCTGTTTGAGAAAACATACCTCAAGTGCAGTGGAAGTCGACATTTCCATAAAAAAATTCCTCATAATCCTGTCAACACATGTAAACTAGATTCTGGGGGTCAAAATGTATAGTGAAATCTCAAAAAAGAATTTTTTATTTTCCAGATACGATATATGCAAAATATAAATCACTCACACCACACACCTATGTACAATGAATTGTGCATTTTTATGGTGCATGCCAAGTAGAGACCATTTCTAGGCTCAAGCCAAGGATCTTGATCAATTCCAATGAACTCATGAGCCATTGTTAACATCATATGGCTTACCATGCTGAGTCCATGCCACATGGAGATGATTTTCTATAGTCAAAGGCACTCATTATGAGTAGTTTCGTGAGCTATGGAAGATCCTTGATGATCTCCATCAAGAAATGAAGTGCGAAACACAAATATTCAAGGGAAGGGGAAGTACACAATTTGGTGGAAAGTTCTGAAAAAGATGACAGAGGTGAAAAAAGGTCAATACTTGGGATTTCATTGGGTGCCTTAGCTAATTCCCCTAGTCCTGAATCGAGACTCATTGTGCTAATTCTCATCGATTCTAAATAAGAACAAGAGGATCGATGTGTCATCTCATCTGTGGGATCATCTATGGAATCCATGACATCTACAATGGACTTATCTAAAGGAAACTCAAAATATAGGATGTCATGTAAACTTGGATATTCAACAACCCATTCGAGCATAGTAGGTTGATCACACTCCATATAATGATGGAGTTGTTGACCAGTGTCAACGAATTTTGATGGGATTGCCGGATCAACAATCTCGATTGTTGTGAGTGGCATGGAAGCTCCATATGGTTCAACATCCTTGGGATGAGGTGCCACCCAAGGATCGATAAACTTGAGGGATCCATGGGTAGATGGGGTAGTCATGTTAATAGGAGAAATGTTCATAGTAGGAGGTGGTGGGAGAAGGGGAAAAATACCCATGAGTGAAGGGTCTTTGAACATTCCTACACCAACATGCATATAATACTGGTGATTATCACCGAAAAAGGGTATATTAGACCCTACATTGGATCCAAGGTTTGGGGTACATAACACAAGTTGATCGACCACCACTATTTTCCCTTGATGAGGGAACCATAAAACCATAAATACTTATGAGATAACTGCAGTCATATTGTAGAACCAAGTGCGCTCAAGTAACAAATTGTACTTAAGAGGTGCATCGACAACGTCCATGAAAACATAGAGAGTCTTACCACCTAACTCGATGGGTAAGGAAGTGATTATTCCATGAGGCTAGAACATATGACCATAGAAATATTTCAATAGTGTGGAATTTGTGTCGATCTTGGGAGAGTTGAGGGCCTTCCAACAAGAAATAGAGATGATGCAAGTCGAGGCTCCTTCATCAACCATGGTTCGGAATATGTTTTTTTGTATTGATAGAAATTTGATATAGAAGGTGACTTGATGGGAGATCCTATGAGTAACCTGATCATAATAAAAGGTTATCAAAATCAACTCTGAGGGATCAACCCCACCTATAACAGACAATAAGGATTTCCACTGTGCTGGGAAGATTTGGAAGACTTCGAGGGAAGACATGGCACAAGTTGCCTGGGTGAAGTCTTCCATAATACTGTAGTTGTGGGTGGCCCATTTGTTTGGATTATGTGTCGTTCTTAAAATAACACACTTCATGGGATGAAGTAGTGTGTCAAAGGATGACCTCTCAATTTGAAGAGGGCCACCAGGATGGGAAGAAGATGTTGTCTCACGCAAAACAAGAATAGGCTCGAATGTGTCATAATTATTGGCCCATGTTTAAAAATTGACTATGTGGTCACACATGAAAATACGATCATTTGAGGAAGACCCCTCTTGGTGAGGGGTAACTTCTATTCCCCCTTGCGGAGGGGAAATATTTGTTGCAACCATATGTTGAGGTGGAGGGGGAAAATGATGAGTTAAAACAATAAGATTTTGGGGGGAATTTTGTTGTGCCAAAAAATGATGGATCTCATTCTTCTTGGGACACTGGTGAGTAGGGTGGTCCTCCCCACAAATCATGCAGGGGAAATGACTCTTTTTCTTCTCTTTGTTTCCCCCTTCCTGAGTATTTTGGGTGGGTGCAGTCCCTTTCTCAGTATTGGAATTCTTCTTATTATTCCTCTTCTTCTTTCCTCCATGTTCTTTAGGATTCTTTGGTTGTGTGGAATACACTGAATTCACCTTGAAGGTCTGAGTAGATATTGTGGAAATTTGAGCACTAGATCCAGAAGCTGAGGGGTGTGATGAAATAGACATGTGACCCATTTGATCAACTAACTGGTTCACTGAGACATGGGAAACATAACCAACCACGTCGTTTCCATGAGGTCCTCGGTTTGGATTCTTTGGATTTGTTGACGACCTAGGAGCATGGGGGATAATGTTATTGAGAGTCCTTAACTGAGAGTAGATAAAATCTAAGTGTTGGGAACACATAATGGATTTCTCCTCGGTAGACACACTATCCATAGCTACATCCTTTGTAATGGTTAGAAGGAGGTATTTGGTGAACCACTCCATCAAGAGATTGTCCAGGATTTCGGTCTTGATAATACTTCGCCTTCTTCGCCACTCATGTGTCTGATAAAAAATGTGGGTGGTAGAATTTTGATGGAGTGATGTCAAGATCTTTGTGCCTATCTCATACCGAATGGGTAGTTGGTAATGCGTTAATAAAGCCATTACCAAGTCATTGAATATTTTGAAGGAAGCACTTTGTAACTCAACATATGACTTAGTGGCACTTCTGGTCAGGGATCTCTAGAAAAGACGTAGCCTCACACTATCATCCATCAAGGAATTGGATGAGCACCACAAGTGATAAGTCATGATGTGTGTGGAGGGGTCTTCTCTTGACTTTCCGTTGAATTTTGGAATTTCTAATGGTATATTTCTAGGCATGGACAACCATGAAGGGTAGTGGGAAACACAGTCATTTTTCAAATGTGACAAATCAAGTAACTCTAATGTTGTTGGGAAAGGAAATAGTGTGTTATAAAATGAATACTGGGAGGGAGATGAAGTCTCTTCTATCTTAGATGAACCTTGTGGTCCCCTACGTTTGTACTACTATAAGGTTTCTGAGGTTTTCTTGAAGATTGAGTGCCCCTAGGGATGGTGGCACTTACAGGGGTGTGACTTCTCCCTTGAATAGATGCACCCTCGATGGGATTCCCCCCAAGGAAAAATGTAGAGCCTACAAGAAAAAGGTTCCCAAAATTAGTCCCAGGGAAGAATCCCATAGAACCCGAGGTATTGATAAAGGAAAATATTCCAAAAATTGAAAAGTTACCCCTTAGGGATGGGTCCCCAGAGAAAGGTTTGATAACCCATGGGAAGTTAAATCCTCCTAACATACTACTTCCCCCATCCTAACTAGAGACAACCTCGAAACCACTAGGAAAGTTACACCCAAAAGGTACACCTGCACCTGATGATGTCGGGCCGCTCATAGGAATGGTGGAGGTAGAAGGAGTTCCATCTCCAATGCCAAAACCAAGGCTCGTCTCCCCACTAGAAAATATATGCATAAGTGGGCATTGGAATAGAAGGGATGGGTGTAGGAATGCTAGTTATACTAATGGATGGAAATGAAGACACAACTAGGGTCCCCCAGATCGAGGGACCTATAGAAAGAGTGATAGATGGTGTTGGTCCAATAGTCCTAAGAGAAGTTAATGTGGACATCACGGGGATTCCCTGAGTCCCACTTATAGATGGGATTGAAGGATCAACTACACTTGACAAAAAACTCAGTCCTGACATGGTGGGAGGATTGTTAAATAAGGAAAAAGGCTAACTAAAAATATCCCTTATCTGGACAAGTATAGGTGCTTCAGGATCAATTAAAGGAAGGTTAAATTTTGGTGGAGGAATTTCATCGACCACTTCCACTTCAACCAAACCAGTCTCCTCGAACCAAAGATAAGACCCTTCAAATTCTTGGTCACCTATTTCATGGCTCTAAAGAGGTGGTTTTTCCTCCGTGATTGGTGTTATTCCTCATAGTTGACGAGATCGATGTAGTAACTCAACCATGGTGAAAATAATAGGTGTGAATCAAACATAATTCAATCTAAGTCTGATCTAGAATCAGAATCAAAGAGGACACCCCTATAAAATATAGAATAACAAGAAGCAAACCAATGGCTTAGGGGGCCTTTCGAAAACCAACCCTTTGGGGGAGATGAAGTCCCCACAAGATTGGATAGAAAAGGTGTGAGGAGCAATTATGATGACCTACACGAAACAACCTTGACCGGTGCAAGAAACCTTTATTAAGGCAGGCACCCTCCGAGGGAAATGAGGTAGTGAATGCACATTTCCCCCAGGTACTACAAGCACACCCCACTTGCAGTCACCTCAGTTTTCTACCTAGGAAAGGTCACTAAGTCTACCACCTAACAATCAAGGACCGAGCAAAAAGTTGCAGATTTGACCACATGTAAGGGTAGGGTAATTATGCCCAAATTTTCGAAGGCATTACCCCACATAGAGGTGTGGAACCAATGAATCCCATGTATATGTAGTAGTCAAAGAAATACCACAAACACAAAAACAAGCAGAGAGGGGTAACCTCCCTACTTTCCCCAATGTGACCTTGTCCTTAACTTATGTGTTAGCGGAGCTTCTCTACACACTTGTTGTAAAAATGGATTTTCACTCTTCAATGACTCCTAGGTTTCATTTTCATGGCCTTGGAGATTGTACTATCCAATCCTATTCCAAGGACCTAAGCCTATCTAATGTTGGTTCACTAAAAAAAAAAATGTCTAATTGATTTTAGATTACACAATTTTGTTTTATGGAAGTTGTTTATGCCAAACATAAATGAATGCAACTTTAATGGTGTTTTTGACTCTCGTCCAACCAAGCAATGCAAAGATGCCAATGCAATTGTTCACTTCAATGAATTCTAGCTACAGGAGGGAGAAGAGATATTTTCCTTTGTAATCTTGTAATAGTAACCCAACACACCAAACAACCATGCACACAATTTAGATCCAAAATTCCTCTAAGAACTCAAGCCAAACAATTGAAAAATGCAAACTCTTGTTCTAATGCTTCAAAAGTTCAAAATCATGCAGAATTTGTTTTTTAATTTTTTCCAAATGTAATGAAAAAATATTCTTGATCAATGCCAGAACACAAAATGCAAATGGAAAACCAACTTATCAATAAGCCAAGGGATGTAGGAAATTGGTAGTGATGCTGAACAATTCCACTCCAATGTCTCTACAAAGATCTCACCCAAAACTCATCTAAACAGATAGATCTGACAATGAATGATAATCACAAAAGAGCAAACCTAATGCAATAAGAACTAGACACTATCAGATTTGTTGTGTTCACTTCCCACGTTCAAATGGATCACTAAACAATAAACAAAATTTATCAAGAAATCCAAACAGGTCACACACACACACACACACTCCAAACATGGATTGAAGGAAAACATGTGACAATACGAATCAAAGAGAGGAAATATGTGGTAAACACAACTCAATTAGAGGCTTCTAGGATCATACATGGTGGATCTAATCTCAAAAGGATCATAATCATGCAATTCCCTATTTTACAGGGATCGTCGTGAGACAAAGGTAGTACAATTGGTGACAATTGTCATGTGACTATTATACTGCAACCTAAGATGACTACATATTTTTTGTTGTTGTTGAAAAGATGGATTTTCTTTAGATCTGTCTTAGATCTATCCAATCTGAGAGATCTAACCTCTGGAGGAGTATAGGGAATACAAATTAAATCACAAACACAAAATAAAGTGTGATTTGGCAAGGAAATATAAAGTAGAGAAGAATCAAAGACTCTTTCTCAGTGGAGTTTCTAGTTATGTTATTGGAGAAATATCACTAGTATGGTGTGTTAGATATCCCTAGGATATTCCTATTGATCCTAGATAGAAAGTGGGGCTAGACTTCTATGATTTTCCTAGATCTAAGTAGATTAGTTTCCTTTTAACCAAGAAGAGAAGCAAACATACCTTATGATTGACGATTTTCCTTGCGTATCTGGCTGATGCAAATCCTGAGATCCAACTCTAGCTCTTGCAATCTACTTCCTACACAGAGCGAGAGAAACAACTATTGATCTACTTTCTCTTCTGGTATTAGGAAATCTAAATCTATCAGATCCATCTTGATCTATTCCACATGAGATTAGATCCAAACATTTACAAATAAAATGCAAACAATTTGTGGGAAAACCAATGATATATTGATTGAAATAATGGAAATACATCAATGTCATACCTTGGATGAAGATGTGCTCCCCTTTGCTCCTTTATCCTTGATCCTAGATCCTCCTCACCTTCTCAATATGACTAGGAAATTTAACTATTGTTGCTTTGAATAGGAGAAACACATCTGTAATTGGACAATATAACTCTACAAATGATTCTTCCTCCTCAAGCTCAAGACTTTCCTTATTTATATAGATTCTTGGAAGAGGATTGGGAGAGATTCTAGATATTGTAGAACCCAATGGATACTCAAATGATGTGAGTTCCTAGGCTCATTCCACGAAGATACAACTCATCCCTTGCTTACCTCTTCATAACTCAGTGAATCCAGAAGGTTACAGGGGTCGTCATCTATTTCACTATAAATGACCAATGACAATCATCGCATGTTGTCTTCTATAGGTCCTGCGAAGACCCTAAAAAAGTCCTAAATATTGAGAAAGACATGTGTTTTGAATTTCATTTTCTGTTGGATTCCCTTCTGGCCCTGTTATATGGTGGAAATTAAGGCTATAATAGAAGGGGGTTCATCTCTTTGGGTGGTGCAGTCTGAAGGGGAAAGAGAGCTAGTAAACTGGGATTGTTGTGTAGTTGAGAAAATATGAGAGTTGATTCTTGATTGGTTTTGGAAACTAAGAGTCAGCCTAGGACCCGTCCTTGTGGATTAATAGCCTTGGCTTGGGGGTGACATGTTGTTGAAAAAGTTAGGAGAACAATGTTTAAGTTTGGGTGGAAGATCCGTTGTTTGCAGCCGGTTGGTGAATTGATTCGTAAATATAAGCTCTCTCTAAATTTATATTATTTTTGTCGTATTTAAATTATCTCTATGATGAGTTATGGTATGCTTGTTGTTGTTAATTGTTGTGCATGAAATGTTAAATATTTCTTTTAGAATCATCCATGTTTCTTAGTTACTGCATGTACATTATTATGCGTCTTTATCCATGAAATGGTATTAGAAATTTGAAATCAACCCAAGAAGGTGAATTTTACAAGTACTCGAGCAAAAGGTACATTTCAAATTGGAATTTGAGAAAACATTCAAGTTTGTTTGTATGATTATGTTACAGATTGGAATAAGAGTGAAGCTTGCAGTGTTGGGCCATATGGGTCAACTTATAGGTTGAAAAATTTATGTTTTATGCAGAGGCCGAGCCAGTGAATTCTTGGGTGGGCGAAGGCGTTTCTTGAAATTAGGCATTATTGGAAAAATTGGAAAATTAGGGAAAATTTGAATATTTTCCATAAAATGATGTCAAGATGATGTGGAATCCATGTGGCTTCATATGGCAGGGCCATGGTGGTGGGAGATCCAGAAATCCCAAGATCCAAGATTTCGTTTAAGTGACCTTTGTGAAAATCCAAATGTTGGATGTGGAACTTTGACCCATGGAACCTCGAACATCCAAGATAATGGAGATATGGAATTTATTTTAAGTGAATTTTGAAAATATCCATATCCTAGATGTGGTGAAACCTCATACAAGGAACCTTTCACCATCCAGGATCACGAGATTTGGGATTTCTTTTTAAGTGACTTTAAAACAAAACTTGAATCGAGATGTGGAACCTTTCACCATTTGGGATGGTAGGATCTGAGATTTGTTTTCAGTGTGATTTTATTGAAAACTCATATCTGGATGCAAGAACCTAGACACGAGGTGGAACCTTGGATCTGTAAATATGGAAATCTGGAAAATTTTCTTAATTTCCATTTACGCAAAAGCTAGATTCTACATATTTAAGGTTGGGATAGGGTGGCTAGAGAGGTGACATGTCATTCCGTCTAGGTGCCTTGTGGACTTGGCTGCCACATCAATAGTGCCACGTCAATGTTTCCATGTCAAAAAATACCACATCAATAGATTTCCACATATGTAGATGATAGCCTATGTTTTAAAAAAACCAGAAAAGAAAGTTTGGAGGAAAAATCATATTCTGGCCATAACAAGAGAAAAATAACTCATATTGAGATAAAATTTCATGGGTTTTGTCCATAGTGAGGAGGGATACAAAATTTCTAGTGGCATCCACTAGCCATTTCTACTTAAATTTTCTAGAAAGTTCAAAATAATTGTTTTTAAAGATCTGGGTCCAGCTTAGTGACCGACATCCATATTAACATGAAAGTTTTAGAGAGAATTCAAAAAGAATAACCGAATTACTTAGTGAAGGAATTGGCCAAATTCCAAGGGGTTTGAAATGGTGATGCTGAAACATGCCAAAATCCATTATTCCAAACCACTTTTTGGGGATTTTTGAGATTTTTAGAGGAGGAAAAGTGACCCTAGATTGGAAAATAAGAAAATTTTATTTACTCAACTTTTTACCTACTCATCAATCTAGGCAAATTTACCTGAGTGAAGTTTTTCCAGAAGTGCATATTTTGGGAGATAACCAGTTTTGCCAAAAAATCCAAGTCTGAAAAAAAATTGTAAAAAGGAAAAAGTTGCAAATTCCATATTGTTGTAGAATCTTACTGGAACAACAAATGGAGAATCTAAAAGTTGTTTTGTGTTCACCATCATGAATATTATCAGTTCCCTAGAAAAATGTATATATATATTTTTTATTCTTGATGGTTTTTATTTTTTTATTTTATTTTTCTGTAGTCTACAGAAGTGGGCCTCCGAGTAAAATTGTGCTAGTGGAGAAAGTGTACAAATTAGGTGAAAATGGCATTTTGAGGAAGCCATAACTTTCAGTTTAGAAATTAGATCCAGGCATGGGAATAATCATTGGAAATCTAATTTAGAGGAGAATAATCTTGAATTATTAGAATTTGGATAAGTGTGATAGGATTCTTCATGAATGGAGAAGAAGAAGCACCTGCAGAATTAATTGACAAAATTTTAATAATATGCCTAATTCTAAAAAAAATGGTTGCCTTCACATTTTGCAGAATTAAGAGTATAATTATAATATTTCAAGCTCAATATTGCATATTGGAGAGATGGAGGATGTAAAGGGAGCCTATAGTCATAAGAGAGAATCCAAAGGCCAACACATCAATGTGGGTAATCTAGAGACATAACCTAATGGACACATGAGCAAAGTGGAGCTAGTAGAATGGGTAGATACTATGAGAAGTTTGAGAATGGAGGTGCAAATTTATAGAGATGAAAGTAAGGATATAATCGGAGCACATGAGGAGTAGAACCAAAAAAACACTTTGCTGATGGAAGTCCTAAATCATTTGTAGAGGCAAGTGAAGAATGGATTAGGATAAAGACATGAGGATGAAGTTAAACATCAACAAGAAGAGATTGTTAGAAAAATAGGATCACGGAGCATTAAAAAAAAAAAAAATTGAGGAAATAAAACACAGAAGATACACAATAAAATAAAGACCTAGATATATGCGGTTCACCCAGTGTGGGCTACGTCCACCAGAGAAATTTCCAGATCCTTCCTTTATTATTATCAAAAAAATGAAGGGATACAAACTAAAACACACCCGTTGTAACTTACTCTTCTTTATGTCACAGTCTCCTCTCTCAAAATACAATATTCACAATGATACATAGACACAATACATTTCCCTCATAAAAGAGGGTTTCCTTCTAGGTGAAAAAACCCTAACATAACTTCTACTGTCAAATCTGCGACCTTATAATGAATGGTCCAGATTTACTATGAAATTACAATATACATTTACAAGGCAATTTTTCCTTCAGGGGCTTCGGCCCCGAACCCCCATCGGGGAATGCTGTCCCCCAAACCCCCGTCGGGGGCTCGCTTTTGCCCGAACCCCCCTGCACTCCCCTGCATGGAGGAGTGTACATTCTTCCAGGGTGTAAAGTCTTCATGGGGTATAAACATGGAAGAAAACAAATACCTTTGAATCAGGAAGATAATCAAGCTCCACAACCAATAATATCCCACTTGGAGACTGATCTCAACAACTCCACCGCTGCTATATATGCCGGACTATGATCCTTATTGGACATGGAAAATTTCTCATCTTCATATTCATACTTGAATACCAACTGAAACTGAGTAGGAACTCAATTTCTCCTTTGTTACTCCCTTTGTTAACGTGTCTGTAGGATTCTGGCTAGTGTGTATCTTTTCCAACTTCAAATGTCCATCTTCCAAGACATATCATATGAAATGGTACATGAGTTGTATATGCTAAGTATTTGAATGGAAGGCTAAGTTCTTTGCAAGATGAATGACACTCTCACTGTCATAGTACAACCTACTATTCTCCTGCTTCTTTCCCAATTCCTCCATAAACCTCTGTAACCAAATCACCTCTTTACTAGAATTTGTAGCAACAACATACTCTACCTCTGTTGTTAAAAGTGAAACAACCTTTTTCAGTTTCGAAATCCAACTTACTACTTGTCCACCTATAGTAAAAACATACCCTGTGGTGCTCCTCTTGCTGTCTTTATCACCTGCCATATTTGAATCAACATATCCCTGTAGAACAATGTTTGAACCTCCAAAACATAATGCATGAGTATCTGTACCTGTCAAATACGTGAGAATCCACTTTAATTCCTCCCAATGTTCTTTACCTGGATTTTTCATATACCTACTCACAACTCCCACTGCATGTGCATTATATGGTCTTGTGCAAACCATCACATACATCAAGCTGCCAACTACTGATGAATAGGGGACCCTGGACATGTATTCTATCTCCTGCTATGTCTTGGGACACATTTCCTTAGTTAATTTCTACTGAACGTACGATTTCCGTCGCTAGGGAGGCCTGAGACTGCTGCTATGTCTTCTTCTGTTACAGATATTCAGATGCCTGCGACGACAGAATGGTCCTCTTGAAGATTTCGGGTGAACTGTAAAACTTGCTGTTCATTATATGCCTGAAGTCTGCGGAAGTAATCAAGCCACCCTACCTGCTCGAAGATTTGATACGCTGCTGGATAGTGTTCGAGCAGCGCTGTGGTGGCGGGTTCATTTCGTATGATGGATCCTCCCATGGCTACTAGCTCAGTAAGTTACAATGTCGAGAGTTGGTGTATCAGCTCTACACAGAGTGAGTTTTCCGAGCGACTATGCAGGAATAGTGGTGAAATGTGCGAAAAGGTGGTGAAATGGGGATGGCGGCGGTGAAATCGGATGAAAAGATGGTATCGCAGATTTGACGTGTACTTCCCCTCTCGTCAAGAGCGATTAGTAATAATTGCACTTGAATGGTCATAATGGCTAAAAATATTTCTCATTAACTATCACCTAACTAAATTACATAATATTTACGTACCTCGCCTTACCATTTGATTCGTTCTGCCACCAAGATATCATGTCTGTTCGTGGTAGTCCTATTGTGGCTAGGATTTTTGATCTAAATACATGAATGGTGTCGCAGGTTTGCTGACTTAGACGGACGAACTATAATCTGAGGGCGTAAAAGCTTGTTGAAAGAGGATGTTGAAAAACTGGTGTTTCAGCAATAGAGAGAGGCGAAACGATTGCTAGATGAAGAACTGCTGGGAAATGGTGTTTCAGCATTAGAAGAGAATCACAAGTGCTGAACGGTGGTGTTTCATCATCAGAAGAAATGATGAAAGTGTTGAACAGTGGTGTTTCAGCATCGGTGAGAATGACAGTGCTGAATAGTGGTGTTTCAGCATCGGGAAAAAATGACAGTGCTGAACAATGGTGTTTCAGCATCGGGAAAAATGATGAAGGGTTGAAGAGAAAAGGCAAAACAATAGTTGGATGGTGTTGTTTCATTGGTGAAAGATGATGAGGAGATGGCGGATTGTAGTGTTTCGGGAGTGGGAAGAATGAAAAGTGTTGAACAATGGTGTTTCATCATCGGAAGAAATGATGAAAGGTTGAAGAAAAAGGCGAAACAATAGCTGGACGATGTTGTTTCATTGGTGAAGGATGGTGAGGAGATGGAAGACTATAGTGTTTTGGAAGTGGGAAGAATGAAAAGTGCTGAACAATGGTGTTTCAACATCGGGGGGAAAAATCAATAGTGCTGAACAGTGGTGTTTCAGCATCGTGAAAGTCAACAGTGCTGAACAATGGTGTTTCAGCATCAAGAAAGCTTATCTCTTTGAAGTAGGATCGTCCTCTCCTAGTGGCTGTGCTTCGCTCGGGGGTCTACAAAAATCGGCTGTAGCATGGTGTTTCTTGACAGGGATTATTAGTAAACAAAATCTAATCTATTCTAATACTAAAGAAAAATTAATTAAAAAGAATTAATTGTTATTAGGGTTAGAAACCCCCTCAACGAAGAGCAAATGAGCATCTGCCATGCATGTGGCCTTAAAATATTCTTTAGAAATAGGTTGCTGGTACAGACGGAGCCGATGACCATTTACAAGTAACGGAGTTCTGGAGTCATCGATTGTGAGGAGCCTTACTATTCCATTAGGGAAAACTGTGTCTATTTCGTAAGGGCCAAGCCATCTTGTACGTAGTTTTCCTTGAAATTCTTTAAACCGAGAATCATACAGTAGGGCCCAATTACCTTTTTGGAACTGCTTGTTCTTGATATTTTTATCATGCCATTGTGATCTTTGCTGTTGAATTATGGTTGTTTGTTGAATGGCATCTAGTCTTTTCTCCTCTAGTTCGTTAAGCTGCTG
>ML780909.1:39855-108893 GCA_009831015.1 Picea engelmannii
AAGAATTACGAATTTCATTCAATAAACTAAGGCAGAGTTCAGTCGTGTTTCAGCAAAGCGGAATTTATGAACAGTAGTGTTTCAGCAAACAAAAGCTAATCAAATTATAAACAGAGATTAAATTAACACACTTCTAAAACTAATGGGTGAATCTTGTGATGAAGGTGGGCCCTCCCTTCTCACAAGATTCCCCTGAAACGGGAAAGTTAGAGACGGATAATCAAAGTAGTCTTGTATTCATCTGTCAAAATGTCATATTACAGTCTGAGAAAATAAAGTGCGTCCCTCTCTTTGAAGCGTTTCAATACATAAAACTTGGATCCCTCGAATGGCGATTTTCCTCTTATTTTAAAGAGGAAAACCCTTCGATGCAATTGATCAAACATTACAGTGTGTATCTGAGTCCTATCTTTAGCTGGATCTTCTTTCTAATTCAGAACAGGGTGTCCTAATCTTATGCAACAAAAATGCTATTACAGGAGCTAACTGAGGTATTGCTGTTACGGCTGGTGTAACAGCTTCTTCCCGTTGTTGCTGATGCTGTTTCAGCATCGCAATTCGCGGGTTGTTTCAGCCACATGAATTGTGCTCTGACTGTGTTGACCGCTGACTGTAACGGCCTTTGTTTCAACATCGTTGGTTCTGGCGGTTTCCTCTGTGTTTCAGCATTAGTGGCCTCGAACTGTATGACAGCTTTGTGTTTCAGAAACTGCGACCTCGGACTGTGTGAAAGCTTCGTGTTTCAGCAATTGCGACCTCGGACTGTATAGCAGTTCTGTGTTTCAGCAACATCGACCTCGGGTTGTATAACAGTTTTGTGTTTCAGCAACAACGACCTTGGACAGTTCCGTGTTTCAGCATGGGCCTGCAGTTTTGAACACTTAATGCATTTCTAATCAATAGTCAAGTACGAGAGTAATGTAAAATATTATGCAAAACAGATTAAACGTATAGTAATGAGAAGGGACGTTGTATACCTTTGGGATGATCAGATAAAGTGATAGTGTGAGTTTAAATATAGGTGATCAAGAGTATAATAATGGCAAAAAGTATAGGCAAAAAGGTACATAGTGTGGTCCTAACACCTACCTACCTTCCATTAACTTGTTTTCCTCGGGGACTCAACAAGACTTAATTCTCAGAGGACAACCACACGTTTCTCTTGGATTCAACTCTATATGAGCATGTGATTGTGGGGATGCTCAATAGTGGTTTGGGTTCAGACCACTTTTGGGCCCGCAATCCACCACCTTTCGCCACGTAGCACTTTTTCCTTACCATGGTTTCAATTGCAGGACCGCACAAGAAAATTATCACCATAGCATGTTGTGTCCCCGCAATGAAATGTGGCAGCAGATCTAGTCCTGATATTAGATATGGGCGCACCTACTAGATTTAGCGTCACTGCCAAGCTTAACCACATGCTAACTCTAGAATCCACCAAACTATGCCCTTGAGGGGGATGCTACTTTTGACGTTGAAAAATAACACCTCCCAGAGGATGATCTGACGTGGTGCCCTGAAGTCACCATGTTGATGTTTCATGAAAGAGAACTGACATGTGTCACAAAGAAATAAGCGAATGATATGCCCACGAATGCCTGGATTGAGTGCCACATTTCATTGCAGAATAGGTTCTAGGTGTCACGAACGATGAGTGCGCCACATGTCCACACTGATTACTACCACGTATCCTTTTAAATAAACGAATGATATCTCCTTCAGGTCTCTGGGCTCCTGGAAAATCAACACTCAAACTTATTTTTCCCTCGAGGCAAAACATGCAGAGTTAAGGATTTGACGATGCATGGCCTCCAGAGATCGATGACTGAGATCCCTTCATGGCTCTAGACTTTAGGAAAATCAAATCTCAAACCTCATTTTCCTTCATCACTTTTACTTGGAGATGGTGATATGTTGATGCATGGCCCTCGCAGATTGACGACTGAGATCCCTTCGGCTCTCCGAAATCTGGGAAAATAAAAAATCAAACTTATTTCTTCAACTTTTTTTTACCCAGAGGTAGCAATAAATTGACGCATGTCCTCCTGGATCGGATGACTGAGAAATACTTCGGTCCTTCAGATTTCGAGACTTCGACACTTTGGGACTTTGACACTTTGGCACTTCGGGACTTCGACACTTCGACATTTCGGGACATCGGCACTTCGGTGCTTCGAGACTTCGGGACATCATCACTTTGAGACTTTGGGACTTCGCCACTTTAGCACTTCAGGACTTCACCACTTCGGTGCTTCAGGACTTTGAAACTTCAGCATTTCGGGACTTCGGCACTTTGACCGCTAAGATCAATGACTCATGTTGATTCCGAGATCAACAGTCCATAATTTCTTCGGGAATTTCATGCACTTCTCATTTCAAAACTCCTGAAGATGATTTCCTAGAACACTTTGATCAAATGCCATCTATCCCCCTTTAAGATCTACAACTCATACTCTCTTCGGGGCTTTTCTCCGATGCTATACTTCGCACAACTTTAAGATTCTGAATGGAAACGAGCTGCTAATTTGAACTCCACATGGAATTCCTGCCATTGAAATATGAACCTGCCTTTTTGGTTGATTCGAGTCGAGAATGGACCGCGCTGAGTGTTGCACCTTGAGCCCGCGACTGCAACTTGTGTAAACAAAGACTTGGATGACTGGATGGGGGCTTGAGAAAGGATGAGTGATGAAAATGAAAGGATATGAGTGTTCATCTTTAGAGAAAAATAGAAAGGCTTCGAGACGATACCTTTTTAGGTAAGACATGAAGGGAAACTAGGTCCTTTAAACAAAAAGGGGAAATAAAACCGACTTTACAAGTTGAAGGGAAAATTTAGAGACACGATCCGTGAAAGAGACAGAGATAGGGCAAGGATATTGACCTAGGTATTCACAACAGACCCATATGACTCTTGACAACCCTATGTGATAACACATCGACTAGTACATCTCCATTTCCTTGGGATTCAACAATAAGCCAGATGAATAATTCTCAGAGCTCTGTAGCTGCTACTAGAATCCCTCCAGGAGAACTCACTTCCTCAACACACTCTCTCACCTGGAGAGAGTTACAAGAAAACTCACACATGATAACTCTCTTCATCAACACACTCTCTCACCTGGAGAGAGTTACTAACATGCCTGACAACTTGCTTCTTCTATCCACGTGCCTAGAAACCTGCCTCTTCACTCCCTCTTCTCAACACACGACAAGGTGATGATATCAATAGAAACTGGACGTGGGGAAAATAGTGAAACAAAGGCAACCCGTAGGGTATGGGTTCAGTAAGATATTAGTTCGATCTTGTTGCAAAGGTTCCAGATGGTTATGGTTCAACAACGATAGACTAGATGACTGTGTGCTTTCTCAGTGCATGCGTGAATGGGGAAACCCCTCGCTAGAATCCTTATCATGGGGAGAATGGAGAGAGAGAACTCATGAGGACAGATGGAAAGAATCCCCATGCCCCCTCACAATGATGGAATTTACCACATAAATATGCATGCTCCCCAGTTGACACATGGCTCTCTTGGGAGCTTGTCCCCCTCCACTTGGAGTTCATTCCTCGCCCTCAGGAAACTTAGGATAAATTAATTTCCTCTTTACATCCCTCTATAATTATAATTATATATTATTCTCTTGGTTTTAATCTCTTAATATTAGCCCCCCTTTCCAGCCTCTCAGCCCCCCTTCCCTTACCCAACCTAGTGGAGTTTATTCCCCCATACTCTTTTTTCATGGTTGGTCTACACGCAACAATGTTTTTATATTAATAATATGAATATTTACATGTACAAAACAGGCTCCTTGCCTTTAACATCTAGGCTCTTTGGCCTAATAAGCACATAAGCTTCCTTTCTCTAGTAGAGGATGAATAAGAAGTCTTAGAGCACTATGGCTCTAGGAGTTCTAAATTCCCTTAGAGGTCTCCAGGTACCCTCCATGCCTCATATGGGGGAACCTATCCCCACACTTATCCCTCCAGGCCTCCAGCCTTGTCCAAGGAAACCCAAGGAGAAATGTACACACACCCAGATCCACCGGGGATCCACAGGGTAAGATTTGTTGTCTCCAATCAACATCTTCCTCAAGCTGTTCTCTGTAGTCAACATTCCAACTTTAATCAATATCATCTCATCTACATCACCCAGATGCATTTATCACGAGAGAACATAAAATAATTCATTTAGGAATACTTTAAGAATTGAGGTTTTCTTGTACTCTTCTCTTCTCTTTTCCAACTAGCCTCAAACTTGACTTGCCTAGCCAATCTCTAGCATACTGTAAAGATGCAAATACGCCTCCTTTGCTATCTACATGGAATTAAATGAAAGTACTTCATTTATCTTACCATCATAGCTTCAAGTGATACCTACAACCTCTTGGTTTCCATTCATGGCTCTATGTCACTTATGATGGATTCTTGTCAGGCACCATCTCCTCTGTATTCAAACCCATGCATAGAACCATTTTCTTCTTCCTGGTTACTTTTGTTTTATCTTTAGAAATCATTTCACTTTTAAATTATTCTTGAATTGATATATACCTCATGAATTCTTCTTCCATTATCTTAGGATGTTCATGGTCTTGAATCCATCTAGGAGTATTTCCTTGTCTACTTTGCATACTTGCAACCACATATTATGCTGATATTAATTTTCAACATTCTGTTAGTATTTGGATTCCTCTGATCCAACTCCTGCATGAATGAATTATAATTCCAGTCACGTTCTCTGAGTAACCTTGGTTAGTTGATATCAACTTCTTTCTTGAAGCAATTTGATTTAGCCTTCTAACATGCATATCCAACTTTTTTCATGCCATATTTGATGACCTTCATGTCATGCTTCCACTGCACATTATGATAGCAATAATGGAGGTGCTATCTCCAATTGCAGGACTGATCCTTGGAGATGTCACATGTTATCTCCAAACTCTTTCATATTACATAAAACCTTCATTCCTTATTCCCATTCTTTGCATCACCATATGAAATTATGGTTCATGCATTATCATGTATCACAGATGGATAAATACCTAGAATCCTCTTTCCAAGACCTTTCCAATGATTTCCTCCTTGCTCAATTCAAAATCTTGAGCATAAAGTTATAACTGTTTTCACAAAGGTGCTTTCTGGAAAGCGATCTTTGTACACATGTTTTTTATTTCACAGAGTCAAATTGGCTCTTGGATCCTTTCTGGATCCTCTCTTCAGGTTTACATACCTTCTTTACTTCTTTTGATGCTGGTCTGTTCAATCATCGACCCCACGAGATCTATCTCTAAGCCCTTCTCCGTTCTTAAAAACAATTTCTAGGCACTAGCCCTCTTTATTTGGCCCCCAATCTCATTTGACCATTGGCGGTGACCAAGCACTAGTTTGATATGTTCTTATTTAGAGATTTGAGACCTTGGGGCTCTGGAACTTCAGGCCCTTCGGGGGTTCTCGCAAATCCAAACCTCTAATTTTCCTGGAGTGCCGAAATTTGAGAACTTACGAAGAATGGTGGATCGACGGTCCACGAATTCCTATCATCCAATGACTGCGATCTATTACAAAACTCTCGATTTGAGATTTTTCAAAGCACTGCTCTACAGGTCCGCCGAAGTGCCGGACTGGTGAACTCTCAAACAACAAATCAACAGACTGCACCTTCTCGCTAATCAACAACCATGATCAACTCCAAAATTCGGGAGTTCCAGACTGGCCACACTCTCAAACCTTCCGGAGTGCCAAGTCTCTAGACTGCTGCATCTGTTTCCACATACCCTCTCCCGATCAATGGTCGATATGGACTACGACCTTCAGGCCTTTGGGAGTCCTCGACCTTAACTATCTATACCTTGCATCCTATGAAGTACCAAGTCTCCAGAATAGGATATCTACTGCCGTATGTCCCTCCTCGATCAACGATGAGGATTTAGTCTGCTCTCCAAAGCTTCAAGGGTCTTCAAACTTTAGCAATTCTTGACCAAGTTCAGTTTCTTTTTGAAATCCATCAGGGGTCGCACTGACCGTACTTGATGGAAGTGCCACATCGTGAAATGCTATAAGTGGACATGTGGCCCAATCAGGTGGGTGACACATGTCACGTTCTAACTGGAATAATCAATCTTCGAATGGTACATAACTGACTGACATGTGGCACACATATTGTGTGTCCACGTCATCTCATGTGACGTCAAAAAGTCACGTCACTTTGGGAGTTCTGAGACTTCGGAACTCTGGAACTTCAAAACTCTGGTACTTCGGAAGATTTTACACTTTCACACCTCAAATATTCCAAACGGTGAACTCCTGAACTTCTTAACCTTCTAGGGGGTCCACATAGTATAAATTTCATTATTTAATGTGGTGACACTTGACAGGACTAGGGAAGTCCACATCACCCAGGGTAATGTCATCATGCCACATCACTTCGGCTCTTCGGTTTCAGAACTTCGATCTTTGGGGTTTCGAAATATTTTCACGTTAGCACATTCCAATTCTTCCGAATGTTGAACTCTGAATAGCTGATATTATGAAATACGTCTCCTTTAATGGACAGCTCGGATTGACTCCATACTTTGGGATATTTTCACTCTAGCATACTTTGTTTCTCCCAAACGCTGAACTCCCGAACTGCTATGATATCTATGACTCACAATCACTTGCATGTATATCTGACGGATGATATATGTTTTTCACCATTGGGCCTAACCTCTTACTCTTGGCATGATCTAATGACTCTGATATATCTTCGGCCAAAACCAATGGTCAAACACTTCTCCCTGAATCTATGGTGTAGATCCACTCCAGAACTTTGGAACTTTGGGCTTTGACCCTTTCTGTTCTATAACACATAAACTTCGCCGAAGTCACGAAGTATGAAGTACTTAGGGGTTAACTTTCCTTCACCTTTTTCTAGATCTGATGACTATGAAGGGTCTTCCTTCTCTCGAATATATCCTACGACCCAATTTCAAACCTCGCGGCCCAACACAATATTTGTTGTGGCTTCTTTCTCTGTTGCCATTCCCTAAGACATTATACTTCCTGAGATTCTAAACATAGTCCCAGTGTTCACACAGTGCCTTCTTGGCACCCAGGGATTCTCTGAGGTTCATAATTTGTCCATCTTGAAAAAAAAATACTTTGAGACCTTTGTTTCGTTAACCACTAACATGGCCCATTGAGGCTCAGTGTTGAAATCATGTCTCTGATACCAATTTTATCCATTTCCACAACAATTCCTTTCCGAAACCTTTTCTTCAAATCCCACTTTCCTGGCCCATCCAGGCTCAATGTTGAAACCATGGCTATGATACCATTTTGTAACGTCCCCAACCATCAACCATCTGGGCAACATCACTTTAGAAACATCTCCTACTCTGATACCAATTTTTGTAACATCCTCGAGCACCAACAGGCCGACCATGCTACCTCATAGAAATAACAATGATCATATGCATATAAATATAAACATAAAAAGACAACACATTCTTCTAATACACATATTAATGTGGAAATTATAGTAAAATCATACATGCAGTATTCACAGGAAAAACCCATAATTATAACAACATATACATGCAATACTCATCCATATAGCATGTACAAATATACAACATGTAAATGAACATAGAAATGGGTACTTATATTTTAATTGAAGTGCACCAACTGTGTGCAAACCTTCCACGAACCTCCCATCCATAGACCATGCTGCTCATAACTCTCAGTAGTGGGTCACCCCTAAGCTGGGACTAAAATCCATCGGGAATGGATTCCTAGGCTAGGCAGGGACAACATGAAGTTGCACAACACAATAGGAAGGATTTCCTCCAAGGAGCCACTTACGTCCACAACTCACACACTCTCATTCCCCACATGCCTGTCCCACCCCAGGATTGTACACCTTCACTGTCACATAGTCCATCGGTTGCTACATCTCCCTTTCCTTGGGCTTTAGCAATAGGCCAGATCATAAATTCTCATAGCTCTGTAGCTATAACTAGACTCGCTCCAGGATAACTCACTTCCTCAGCACACTCTCTCACTTGAAGAGAGTTTCTCATAGGATAACTCACACGGGAGAGATTTGTTCCTCAACACACTATCTCACCTGGAGAGAGTTTATCACAGGCCTAACAACCTGCTTCTTCTATCCATAGGCCTGGAAACCCACCTCTTCACTTCTTCTTCTCAACACACGACAAGGTGATGACAACAATAGAAACTGGATGTTGGGAAAATGGTGAAACACAGGAAACCCACATGGTATACATTTAGTAAGATATCAGTTCGGGCTTGTTGCAGAGCTTCAAGATGGTTATGATTGAACAACAACAGAATGGATGACTGCGTTCTTTCTCGGTGCATGCATGAATGGGGAAACCCCTCACCAAAATCCTTAGCATGGCGAGAATGGAGAGAGGGAACTCGTGAGGATAGATGGCAAGAATCCTCATGTCCCCTCACAATGATGGAATTTCCTAGATAAATATGCATGTACCCCAGTTGACACATGGCTTTCTTGGGAGCTTGTCCCCCTCCACTTGGAGTTCATTCCTCTCCCTCAGGAAACTTAGGATAAATCAATATCCTCTTTACAACCCTTTAGAATAATAATTCTATATGATTCTCTTGGTTTTAATCTCTTAATATTAGCCCCCCTTTCCAACCTCTCAACCCCCCCTTCCCTTACCCAACCTAGTGGAGTTTAGTCCCCCATACTCTTTGTTCATGGTCAGTCTACACACAACGATGTTTTTATATTAATAATATGAATATGTACATGTACAAAACAGGCTCCTGGCCTTTAACATCTAGGCTCTCCGGCCTAATAAGCACATAAGCTTCCTTTCTTATAACACTTGGCTCATCATCCTACAAAACATGTTACAATTCATAGTTACAACTGGGTTTTGACCTTGAGATATTACACCCTGCAACAATCGTGTCATCTACATACAATAGAAAGATAATATAGCTTCCATTTTCTATCCTTTTAAAATAAACATAGTGATCAAAATGACATCTAATATAACCTTGTTATGTCATAAACCTGTCAAACTTCAAATACCACTACCTTGGATCTTGCTTTAGGCCATACAATCTCTTCTTCAACCTGCATACCAAATTCTCCTTTCCTTTGGCTTCATACCACTGTGGCTTCTAGATATAAATCTCTTCCTCCAAATCCCCATGGATAAAAGATGTTTTTACATTTAACTCTTCAAGATGCAAATATTATACTACCACAAGAATTAAAATAGTCCTAATTGAAGTAATTTTAACAACAGGAGAAAATATTTCATCAAAATATATACCTTTATTTTGTGCAAACCCCTTTACAACAAGTCTAGCCTTGTACCGCTTTTTTCCTCCATCTTCTTCCTTCAACTTGCAAACCCATTTATTTTGTAATGCTCTTTTTTCTGCAGGAAAATAAACCAAATCCCAAGTCTGGTTATGTACCAGGGAATCCATTTCCTCTTTAATTCCTTGCTCCCACTTGTTTTTAGTGTCTATCTTCATTGCCTCTTCATAACATTCTGGTTCACCATAATCAGTCAACAATAAATAATACAATGAAGGAGATTATCGTTTAGGGGTTCTACTTAACCTAGTAGATCTTCTAAAAACACTTGTAGGAGTTTGAGGTACATGTTGCTCCTCTTGTTGTACATTTTGATTTTCTGGTACCTTTGGAATTTGCTTTTCAGTGATCTCATCAAGCACTGTATATTCTGGTTTTTCTTTTTCTTGTTTCTTTCCCTGCCACTGATCTTTATACATTATCTTCTAATCGAATATGGCATCTCTACTCCTAATGATTTTTTTATTTTCATAATCCCATAATCGATAACCAAAATCATTAACACCGTATCCAATAAAGGTACACTTCTTGGATTTTTCCTCTTGCTTTGTTCTATTTTCTTTATCAATATTGACAAATGATTCACAACTGAAAGTCTTCAAAAAATAATATTTTACCTTTTTACCTGTCCATGTCCCCTCTAGAATTATACCATCCAAAGATCTTGAAGGTCCTCTATTTATTAAGTAAACAACAATATCTACAACATCTGCCCATAACTATAAGGGCAAACCAATTTGCAATCTCATACTCCTTGCACGCTCCATGATTGTCCTGTTCATCCTTTCTGACACACCATTTTCTTGTGGTGTTCCTGGAACTATCTTCTCTCTATGAATCCCATGGTGTGAACAATAATCATTAAACTCCCTGCTGTAATATTCACCTCCATTTTCTGATCTGAGACACTTCAACCTTTTTCCTGTCTCATTCTCAACCAAATATTTCCATTTCTTAAAAGTATCAAAAACATCTTATTTTTGTCAAATGCAATAAACCCAAGTCTTTCTAGTTGCATCATCAATAAAAGTAACATAATAACGAGAGACACCAAGAGATGATACCTGAGTTGGTCCCCATACATTTGTATGCACAAGCTCTAACATTTCACTCTTCTTTTCTTTTCCGACTCTGAGAAATCTGACTTCCTTTTGTTTTCCATAAATACAATGCTCACATAAATCCAAATCAATTTGTTTAATATATGGCAACAAATTTATTTTGTGAAGTATTTGCATCCCCTTCTCACTCATGTGTCCAAGACTATGATGCCACACTATTGTATCCACTCCTGTAGAAGATAAATAGATAGAAGAGTCAATATTACCAGTACATAAATACAATGTACCTACCTTCTCTCCTTTTGCATCACCAATGATCCTTTTGTGACCTTCCACACCTTATCTGTAAATATGGATATACAACCTCCACTTGCCAATTTCCCTGTTGAAATTAGATTTTTCCTTAGATATGGAACATGTCTTACCTCTTTCAACAACTATTGGTTTCCATTCCTTTGCTTTATTTTTGCCTTTCCCATTCCAACAATTTTGCATGGTGCATCATCACCCAAATGAAATCACCTTGAACATAATATAGAAAATGTTTCCTATGGGTTGTGGCATGAAATGAAGCCCCTGAATATACTACCCAAGACTCGAAAATATTATCTACAGAAAGAATCAAAGTATCTTGTAACACATCACCTGTTACATTTTCTTCCTGATTTTTCTCCTATTTTCCATCTCTTTGCTTCTTTAGATCTCTGCAGTCTTTCTTTACATGCCCTTTCTTCCCACAATTCCAACAATATATCTTTCCAAATATGGATTTGGATCTGCCCTTCCTATAATTCCCGTTGTGCCCTGAGCCCTTTCCTATATCTTTTTTTTCCCCCCTTTTCTCCATGTTTAACACATTACCTGATGTCTCCCATGTGATTTTCTGTTGCATTTCCTCACTAAGGATAACACCAACAACATCATCAAATTTTAAAGTGTTTGAACTAGATACATAGTTACTGACAACCATGACCAATCCGTTCCAACTTTCTGGCAATGAGCACAATATTAGAAGATCCCCGACCTCATCATCAAAGTCCAATTTTATAGAACTTAGAGGATTAGTAACCATATTAAATTCATTTAAATGATCTGCAACAGACCCACCTTTTGACATCTTCATATTAAAAAATATCTTCATTAGAAGTAGCTTATTGGATGCCGATGGTTTTTCATACAGTTTAGCCAATGCATCCATTAGCTCCTTCGTTGTCTTTTCTTTCGAAATATTGAAAGCCACCGACGCTGCCAGACTCAGCCATATCGTTCCTAGTGCCTTTCTGTCAAGAAACTCCCATTCTTCATCCTTTATGGCCATCGAATTCTTTTCTATTTCACCCAATGGTAGTAATAGATCCTTTTGATATAAATAATATTCCACATGCATATTCCATAAATGGTATTTTTGGTCATTAAATTTATCGATCCTAAACTTTGCATCTTCCGCCATTTCTCCCACTCGAACCAGGAAGCCTCTTTTCCTGTGAGTTACCTTTTGCTCTGATACCATTTGTTAGAAAAACAAGATCGTGGAGAAATAAATTAAAACAAATGCGGAAATAAAACATAGAAGATACACAATACAATAAAGACATAGATATATGTGGTTCACCTAGTGTGGGCTACGTCCACCAGAGAAATATACAACCTACAACATACCCACTGTAACTTCCTCTTATTTCTCTCATAGTCTCCTCTCTCAGAAAAAAATATTCACAATGATACATATCCACAATACATTTCCCTCATAAAAGAGGGTTGTCTTCTAGGGAAAAAACCCTAACATAACTTCTATCGTCAAATCTATGACCTTATAATGAACGGTCCATATTTACTATGAAATTATAATATACATTTACAAGGAAAGTTTTCCTTCCCAAGCTTCACCCCGAACCCCTGCTGGGGGCTCACTTTCCCACAGACTTCCCAATCGGGGGGATGGACCCCCTGGACCCCGCAGGGGGGGTAACCCCCCCTGCACTCCCTCACGTGGAGGAGTGTACATTCTTTCAGGGTGTAAAGTATTCATGGGGTATAAACACAGATGAAAACAAATAAATTTGAATCAAGAAGATAATCAGGCTCCACAACCAACAAATATGACTATAAAATACCAAGACACTCAAGAAGCTCTAGTAGAAATCATACACATCATTCACCTCCTCACTCAACCAGAAATTTTTATGCATACAAAGAATTGAGAAGTAGTCCAGAAGTGTCCCCCGTTAGGCATCAAAGAAGAAGATATGAGTTTTATAGTTTGGAAGGAGAGGTTAGGAATATTCATCCACCATCCTTTAATGGTGAAAGTGAAAAGGGAGATGATGTTGAATCCTATTTGCTTCAAATCAAGAAATATTTTCAACTGCACAATTACTCATATAACTTAGAAAGTAGGGTTTCCACATACCATTTGCATGGAAAATATGCCATGTGGTGGGATCAATTGAAGCAAGTTGAGCACCTTAATGAGAGTAGGATTACTTGGAAGCATTTCAAGAAATTTTTTCACCAAGAGTATCTTTCAAAGCACTATTATGACAAGAAGATGTAATAGTTCTTTATAATTGGGTCGGGGAGCATGACCATGGGAGAATATGGAAAACATTTCTTGGGATTGCTGAAGTATGCATGGTTTATCAAGGATGAAAAGGTGGACATACAAAGGTTTTTGAGTGGACTTCCATATTTATATAAATATAAAATACAATATGATGAACCTAGAAATTTGACAGAGGCCATTAGAAAAGCTAAGTAGATGTATGATCAAGGCAAGGGAAGATAATCTTTGTAGAAATATTGGAAGGATGAGAAGAAGGATAAATTTGATTAGAAAAGAAATGGATTCCATCCTCCCTTCAACAAAAATAGTCCTAATACACATCAACAATATTATCCTACTCAGAGCGAATCCAAGAAGGAAGAATTCTTGGGGAAAAGGGGAAGACCACCAATAAAATGTTGGGACTATGAGGAAGATAACACGTGCAAGGATATCCCTCACATAGAAGACAAACTGAGGAAACTACACAACATCCAATATGCTACTACAATGGAAGAAATGGGAATACATATTCCAAGGATATATGCATCCCTAAAAGATCAATAAGAAGAACACCAATCCCATATGATTGAGGTGGAAGTTAAGATAAAAAATCATCTTATTGGTATTTTTATTGATTTAGGAGCAAGCCATAATTACATAAATCTTAAAATAATGGACATATTTCATTTGAAGAAAAGAATCTTGAAAAATCATGGTTGGTTCCGATAGCCACTCGAACCAAAAGAAGGAGAAATGAGATTTCCATAGATTGTATAGTAAATTTGAATGGAGTAAACACCATTGTTGACCTAAATATCATAACATTAGGATATTATAATTTCATAATTGGAATTGATTGGTTGGATGAGCATCATGTTTTCCTATATTTCCACAATAATACATTTACATGTCTTGATGAAGAAGGGAAATAGAGCATTGTGAAAGGAATTGCAAGACCCATTTCTATCAAGGTGATTTCAACGTTACAATTGAAGAGATGTTTTAGGTAAGGATGACAATTTTATGCAGATCATGTGGAGGAGTCAAAAAAGACCATGAAAAGAGAAATGGGTCAAATCTTGAATATTTTTCAGTATTGCAAGAGTTTGAAGATGTATTCAAGGAAATAATAGGATTGCAACCAAAGAAGGATATATATTTCTTTATTGGTTTAGTACCAGGAGCTTCCCAGTGTTAAATACTCCTTATAGAATGAGTACACAAGAATTAAAAGAATTACAAATGCAACTAGAAGAATTGTTGAAGAAGGGGTATATACGCTCAAGTGTTTCACCTTGGGGAGAATCACTGCTCTTTCTAAAAAAGAAGGATGGAATGTTGAGGCCATGTGTTGACTTTAGACAACTGAATAAATCTATTGTGAAGAAAAAATACCCTCTACCGAGGATTGACAACTTCTTTGATCAGCTAAGAGGAGCAAAGATAGAATTGAGATCAAGATATCACTAGGTGATAATTAAGGAGGAATACATTAGTAAGACACCTTTTAGGACCAAGTGTGGGAATTATAAATTTGTAGTGGTGCCATTTGGATTTACCATTGCACCATCTATCTTTATGTGCTTGATGAAAGGAATATTCAGAAATGATCTAGATAAGTTTCTCATTGTGTTCTTGGATGACATACTTATTTATTCTAAGTTGGAGTAAGAGAATGATCATCACTTGAGGTTGGTGCTATAAGTTGTAAGGGAACATTATCTACATTTCAAGTTAATAAAGTTCTCTTTTTACCAAGAGCAAATCCATTATTTGGGGAACATTATTTTAGAGGAAGGTATAGCAGTATGTTGGACATTTGGTTTGGAAAGTTGGTTGTCATGGATGTCAATCCTTGAAGATTGATGTCAACCTTTGGAGAAGTCTAGAATCCCCAAAAATGTGGATGATATCATTGGATAGTTGGTTTTCATTTGTATGATTGAGATTTATGGTGATTTAGTTGTCATTGATGTCAGTTGATGTCAACAGTTGTGTTGGATGCACTTGAAGAAGCCCAGTAGCAAATTCTAGTATCCCTGAAGGTATGGTCATGGAACCCATATTTGATCAAGGAATAAATAAATGAAGGTCAGTGTACCTGCAGGTAATACTATCATGGATAGATAGTACACATCATGAAATTTCTAGTGATATACAATACACCTCGTAGTTCCTCACAGTTGAGGATTTATGGCTTTGTGAAGTTGGAGGACCATCAAGAATAGTCTAGAATCCCCTAGAAGGTAAACAAGAAGTTAATTATTCTAGAAGCCCCTAGAAGGTCATCAAGAATCGTGACCAGTCAAAGTGGTTGCAACAATAAATTATTTAAGGGTAAAGTTGTTGCAACAAGAAATTAATTATGGGTAAACTAGTTGTAACAAAATGTTTTCTAGTCAAATTAGTTGCAACAAGAAATTAATCATGGGTAACGTAGTTGTAACAAATAAATTATGAGTTTACTAATTATGGGTAAAATAGTTTCAACAAGAATGTGGGTTATCCCTATAATAAGGAAAAAGGGTAAAACAGTTACAAGGTATCCCCTAAAAGAAGTCTCATGGGAAGTATAAATAAAACTTCAAGAGACCCCCATTAGCACCTGTTACAAGGAAAATATCTCTATGGCTAGGGTAAAACCACATCAGACGGAAAATACTGTAGAAATAAACTCTATTCTCAAGTATGATATATAAACAAATATGCTATCAAGACAAGATAAAAGGCCTATGTCGTCCAGACGTTCGATGAAGTCCATCGTTGAGCACTTGGCCCAAAGCATTGTACCTGCAACTAGTCCTCAACAACTAAGCAAAGCAAGCATATGGTGATAATAAATGATGTTAACACATTTAACAGCATAATCCATTAACATTCATAACAAATACGCCCATGAAATAATAATTCAAATATTTGCAAGATATCAATTGGATGAGAAAAGAGTATTTCTATTAAGATATAATCAACATAAGTGAATAAGTTACAGACTTCCGTGTCAGCACGATTTGAAACCTAGAAACTAAGTTCCTTCTAGTTGGGCCTCCGCCACTTCAATCCTCCACCAAAGGCAAGCTCATGCAAGAGAGAAAATGGAGTTATAACTCAATAAGGGAAGATCTTGGGGGCTGAACACTGTGTTTAGACTTAAAGGATAAAGGGATGCAAATTCAATGTGAATTGAACACTTCCTCCCAAGTAACTTTTCTCTCAAATATGAATTCTTTCTCCTCTTTTCCATAGCGAGGAATTGGCCCATTTATAGCCTTAAAGTGGAACTGAAGGGATGATTAAGAGAGTTTCTAGTATATGGAAGGCCAAGGATCATTGATCTTGTGTCGTGACATGGATACCTGACACCATTTTTCACTTTTGGGAACATTTCCCAATGTACACAGGGTGTGGTGGTGAAACTTGTGTATACACATGCTGTATAGTATGTAAGGTGTGTAGATGTGGAAAAAATGTATTTTTAGCTCTGGAATTTGCAAAAAGGGATAAAAAGTCTACATAGGGAAATGGAAACAGGTCTTCTGTGCAAGATAGTATGGGGTGAGGAAAATCATGCTATAATATATGCCCCCTAATGTGTGAGGTCATAGGAGTATCTGCGATGGTTGAAATACATTATAAAAACACACAAGTGGAGTGATGGGGAACCAGTTGGGAGAACTAGTTTCTCATTACAATGTGTACTGACTTTGCATACATGGCTTCCAATTTGAATTACATTGAAGATCCATGTGAAAAATATACCAAAAAACTGTATGTGGCCATGAATAGGCAAATGCAAATGCGGTTACATTCCAAAGGTTGTCATAGTAAAAAACAAGGCCCAGTAGAACCAATCTCAAAATCAATCTAAAGATATATGTATACAATGGAGTACAATCTGATCTCCCATGATCACTAAAGTTATATAGGTACTGGTCCAATGAAAAGGAAGAAACAACTCAGGAAATTTGCGACCACATATTGATGTCTTCAAGTCTTCTACACAATCCGCCAAAGGTGCAAGTCTACATCCTGTGAATAAAGGAGTTTAGGTCGAACATAATGAGACTTCGTTTGATTACCGGTCATTGAGGTATATCGTTAACAAACGTGAGAAAAGATACTAATGATGAAATTAGGTATCAAGGAAGAAAGTGCATTCTTACAAGTGTGAATAAAGGAGTTGGGGTCGAACACTTGAAGAATCCATCGATCTAGAGACATTGATGTATTCCAGGAAATACTAGGATTGCAACCAAAGAAGGATATATATTTCTTTATTGTTTTAGTACCAGGAGCTTCCCTAGTGTTAAATACTCCTTATAGAATGAGTACACAAGAATTAAAATAATTACAAATGCAACTAGAAGAATTGTTGAAGAAGGGGTATATACGCTCAAGTGTTTCACCTCTGGGAGCATCAATACTTTTTTTGAAAAAGAAGGATGGAATGTTGAGGCCATGTGTTGAATTTAGACAACTGAATAAATCTATTGTGAAGAAAAAATACCCTCTACCCAGGATTGAAAACTTCTTTGATCATCTAAGAGGAGCAAAGATAGAATTGAGATCAGGATATCACTAGGTGAGAATTAAGGAGGAATACATCATTAAGACACCTTTTAGGACCAAGTTTGGGAATTATAAATTTGTAGTGGTTCCATTTGGATTTACCATTGCACCATCTATCTTTATGTGCTTGATGAAAGGAATATTCAAAAATTATCTGGATAAGTTTCTCATTGTGTTCTTGGATGACATACTTATTTATTCTAAGTTGGAGTAAGAGAATGAGCATCGCTTGAGGTTGGTGCTATAAGTTCTAAGGGAACGTTATCTATATGTCAAGTTAAGAAAGTTCTCTTTTTACCAAGAGCAGATCCATTATTTGGGGAACATTATTTTAGAGGAAGGTATAACAGTATGTTGGAAATTTGGTTTGGACAGTTGGTTGTCATTGATGTCAACCCTTGAAGATTGATGTCAACCTTTGGAGAAGTCTAGAATCCCCAAAAATGTGGATGATATCATTGGATAGTTGGTTTTCATTTGTATGATTGAGATTTATGGTGATTTAGTTTTCACTGATGTCAGTTGATGTCAATAGTTGTGTTGGATGCACTTGAAGAAGCCCAATAGAGAATTCTAGTATCCCTAAAGGTATGGTCATGGAACCCATAGTTGATCGAGGAATAAATAAATGAAGTTCAGTGTACCTGCAGGTAATACTATCATGGATAGATAGTACACATCATGCCATTTTCAGTGATATACAATACACCTCGTAGTTCCTCATAGTTGAGGATTTATGGCTCTATGAAGTTGGAGGACCATCAAGAATAGTCTAGAAGCCCCTAGAAGGTAAACAAGAAGTTGATTATTCTATAAGCCCCTATAAGGTCATCAAGAATCGTGACCAGTCAAAGTGGTTGCAACAAGAAATTAACTAAGGGTAAATTTGTTGCAACAAGAAATTAATTATGGGTAAACTAGTTGTAACAAAATGTTTGCTAGTCAAAGTAGTTGCAGCAAGAAATTAATCGTGGGTAACGTAGTTGTAACGAATAAATTATGGGTTTACTAATTATGGGTAAAGTAGTTTCAACAAGAATGTGGGTTATCCCTATAATAAGGAAAAGGGGTAAAACAATTACAAGGTATCCCCTAAAAGAAGTCACATGGGAAGTATAAATAAAACTTCAAGAGACCCCCATTAGCACCTGTTATGAGGAAAATCTCTCTATGTCTAGGGGAAAACCACATCAGATGGAAAATACTACAGAAATAAACTCTATTCTCAAGTATGATATATAAACAAATATGCTATCAAGGCAAGATAAAAGGCCTACCTCGTCTAGACATTCGATGAATTCCATTGTTGAGCACTTGGCCCAAAGCATTGTACCTGCAACTAGTCCTCAACAACCAAGCAAAGAAAGCATATGGTGATAATATATGATGTTAGCACATTCAACAACATAATCCATTAACATTCATAAAAAATACGCCCATGGAATAATAATTCAAATATTTGCAAGATATCAATTGGATGAGAAAAGAGTATTTATATTAAGATATAATCAATAGAAGTGAATAAGTTACAGACTTCCATGTCGGCACGATTCAAAACCTAGAAACTAAGTTCCTTCTAGCTGGGCCTCCACCACTTCAATCCTCCACCAAAGGAAATCTCATGTAAGAGAGACAATGGAGTTATCACTTAATAAGGGAAGATCTCGGGGGCTGAACACTGTGTTCATAATTAAAGGATAAAGGGATGTAGACTCAATGTGAAGTGAACAATTCCTCCTGAGTAACTTTTTTCTCAAATATGAATTCTTTCTCCTCTTTTCCATAGCTCGGAATTGGCCCATTTATAGCCTTCAAGTGGAACTGAAGGTCCGATTCAGAGCATTTCCAGTATATGGAAGGCCAAGGATCATTGATCTTGTGTCGTGACATGGAAACCCAACACCATTTTTCATTTTGGACACATTTCCCGATGTACACAAGCTATAGTGGTGAAACTTGTGTATACACATGCTGTATAGTATGTAAGGTGCGTAGATGTGGAAAAAATGTATTTTTAGCTCTGGGATTTGCAAAAATGGATGAAAAGTCTGCATAGGGAAATGGAAACAAGCCTTCTGTACAAGATAGCATGGGGTGAGGAAAATCGTGCTATAATATATTCCTCCTAATCTGTGAGGTCAAAGGAGTATCTGCGATGGCCGAAATATGTTTTAAAAACATAGAAGTGGAGTGATGGGGAACCAACTCGAAGAACTAGTTTCTCATTACAATGTGTACTAACTTTGCATACATGGCTTCCAATTTTAATTACATTGCAGATCCATGCAGAAAATATACCAAAACACTGTCTGTGGCCATGAATAGGAAAATGCAAATGTGGTTACATTCCAAAGGTTGTCATAGTAAAAAACAAGGCCTAGTAGAACCAATCTCAAAATCAATCTGAAGATATTTGTATACAATGGAGTACAATCTGATCTCCCATGATCACTAAAGTTATATAGGTACTAGTCCAATGAAAAGGAAGCAACAACTCAGGAAATTTGCGGCCACATATTGATGTCTTCAAGTCTTCTACACAATCCACCAAAGGTGAAAGTCTACATCATGTGAATAAAGGAGTTGAGGTCGAACACAATGAGACTTCATTTGATTACCGGTCATTGAGGTATACCGTTAAAAGCCATGAGAAAACCTACCGATGATGAAATTAGGTATCAAGGAAGCAAGTACATTCTTACAAGTGTGAATAAAGGAGTCGGGGTCGAACACTTAAATAATCCATCGACCAGGAGACATTGATGTATTCCCAACAGTGGATGATGAGAGAACCTACCACTAATGACTGCAAGACTCAAGGTACTCATAGGACTCTAGGTCTTGTTTCCATAATAGATGAGTTGAAGTAGATGGAAGGAGATTGTTAGGACCCATAAATGTCCCTTTTTCACTATATCTTTTGCTCATTCAACCTTATCATTTCTATGCTAAATGCCTACTATAATGTTTGCTAAGAACCTTTTTCCCAAGGTTTGAGTCATTGATCTTTATTTTATATTATTATTTACTTAACATGTTTGATTGGTAGCGTTTCTCATATTTTACCCATGAATGTGCAACTAATGATCAAAATGTGTAGAACAACCAAGTCTTGAAGAAAGATCGCTGCTGTTACACCAATTGTTACAACCTTGCACCAGTTCTGCATGTTGTTACATGACTACAACAACTGCGCACCTTTCTTGGAAGACTGTTACACCTACTCCAATAGATGCCCACCGATATTGGACGCTGGTATATCATTCAAATCCGAATCCTGAAGACCGATCCTTAAGGCTTTTAAACGTTTTGGTTCATGCTGGTGATCAAGATTCTTTTTCCAGATTTTGTGAAGATAATACATCTTTTGTATCAAACAAACAACTTGAGAATCTTTGATTCTCAAGGCTATTCTGCATCCGTTTTAAATAAATGACTCTGTCTTTAAATAACAAAGATTTTGTAATCATTGGTACCGAATATTAGCTCTGGAACATAGAAGTGAAGTGAAGCATATTGTATCTGAACATTTTTGTGAGTTAATAAATAAGTGAATTGAGTTTCTTTAATTTACTGTAGTCTTTTCGAGTGGATTCAGTGAGAAGGAAAGGGCCCACCTTCCTCACAGACTCCCCTATGTTTTGAGTTTTAGATTAACTGCTTTGATTTGAATGATTTATCTGTTTAACATTTCTAGAATACATTTGTTGTTACAGATCAGTTCCTTTCTGTTAATGCACATCAGTGTGTCTCATGAGAGTTAGAATCAATTGTTGAATACCACTGGAGAATTGCTTTCCCTTTTCTGCATTAGATTAAATATCTGTTTTCAAGCAAAAGAAAATAAAAGTGTGAATTCCTTTCTGCAATTAAGTAGACTTCCTTTCGGAAATTAGCACAAAATTTCCTTCTACAAGAGTAAAATAGAAAATTAGAATAGATTAGATAATCCAAGATTCTTATACACTCATCAAATTAGATTTCAATTATGAAAGTGTGATTTCAATTCTGCAATAGTAGATTAGAACTCCAACTGTGTCAACAACTTGTGTTAGTGTTAAGCTTTTCAACTCTGTTTCTTTTAGTACTGCAACTTGATTAGTGTTTGCTTTCATAATCTAGCATAGACTGTGCACAATTATCTTACAATAACAAAACTTCCCTGGGTTTGAAAATTCATATTGAACACCTTAATTATCTATTTATTTAGACAATTAAAGTGACCAACATTTTGGCGCCGTTGGGGTAGATAATTATAGATTCTTGTAAGCACATTAGTTTTATTTTCTTAGGAATGAGTAGTTTGCATGAATCGAGGAACAAGAGGACGTATCCCCAAAAATACTAAACCTACAGGTACTAGAGGATGTGGTGGAAGTAATCTTGCACTGGGAAGGCCAACCTTTGTTGATGAGATTATAGTCAGAGCAGATTCTTCTTCGGGATCTATCTTTTTCCCTTCAAGTACTCCAATAAGACATATTCCTTAGACATCAAAACTAACCCATTTTAAAACATCATTTTTATCAGGGGCTGAAGATGAAGATTTGTCACCAACAAATCAACATGCAACACTAGAGAATATTGAAGATCAAGAAAGTGTAGCTCGGAACAGGGAAAATCCATAAGAAGTTGTTTACCAGATCAATGAACAGATAATCACTAAAGAGGAGTGGGACTCTTTCTGTATTGAGTGGAGAGAAAGAGAACATATGGAAAATCAAGGAGATAATGAAGAAGAGATCCACCATGAGGATCTAGTGAACAATGAAGGTCAGGTAAATGATGAAAATACTATCTCTACCCTAGTATTTCCTATTACTAATATTCCCACATGGGGGATGGCTCCTATGAAGAACATACCTCTCTCAGCCCTGCCAAATTTCCATGGATTATCTACTGAGGATCCATATGAGTTTCTATTTGAATTTGATATTCTGTGTAGAAGCTATGACTACACTACTACTATGCATAAGCTTAAATTGTTTCCAACTACATTGAAGGGTAATGCGTTAATATGGCTCATGAGCCTTCGAGGAGAGAATATTTCAACATGGGGACAAATGAGGCATCTTTTCCTGAACAAATATCAAGACTACTTCCGAATGAGGGAACAAAGAGAGGAACTGTTTAGGATTTCTCAGAAGGAGGACGAGACCCTTGAAGATTTTGTGGAGCGACTCCAGTATAATCTACAAAGGTCTGGACATCCAGATGTGAGTAAGGACATTCTCACAACCATTTTGCTAAAATAAGTTAGAGATGATTGTTTAGATATGCTGAATATGCTTGGCAAGGGAGATATATCTAAGGAATCCTATGAAGACATTGTAAATCTTTGTAAGAGATGCTCTCGAGGATCTACAAGGAATAAGACAACTACCAGGGATGCTACTTTTTCAAGGGTACACAAATCATCCAATGGATGGGTAACAAGAGAAGAAATAGGTAATATGTTAGAAGATTTCAAAATAGAAATGATTAACTCTTTTGCTTCACAAATTGATACTCTATAGATCAAACATAAACAAGCAAAATCAGATCAGGCATTGTCCATTTTCTATCCAAAATGGAGAGATAAACATCCACCAAGGGAGTGCCCACTGAACAATGTCCAGGTATGTCTTATTTGTGATTTAGATCATGCCACTGACGAATTTCCCTCCCTACCAGGTGTAAAAGAATCAATGAATGAGACTAATGAGGAAGCAGAGGATGCCTGTCTAATAACACTAAGGAGACAATGGCAGCCACAAGGTCAAGGTATAAACCCTCATTTCTCTCCCGCAACACTTAATTATTGGAATAATGTGAACAGTCAGCTTCAATATGGTCAGATGGATTTCCCCTCTCCAAATCAGATGCCACCTCCTTATCAGAATCCCAATGCATGGGTACCTATGCCCCAACAATAGAATCATCATGGGCAATGGAACCCATATTGGAGAAACCCTCAACAACAACTTACTTATCAAAATCATCACCAACAGAACCCCTATCAACAACAGTTCCAACCCCAGTACCAGCAACAACAACTGCAGTTACCTCCCAATGCCCCACAAAACAATCCTCCCTTATGACCTTAGATGCCTGTGAAACCTAACCCAAATCCAAATAATAAGGCCGCTCAAAATATTGATATACACAATGGGCCAGCTCTGTATATTACCCCTATGCCTTGTAATGAGATAAAATTGAGATCAGGGAGAATAGTCGAGCCAATAATTGAAGATGCTCCATCTTCAGAATCAAACAAGGAATCGGGGGAAAAACCATCTGTTGATACAGAGGAAATTGACGAACCTATCATAGAATTAGCAGACCCTCCATTCCTTGAAAGATTAGAAATTACCAAAACCGTGGAATTACCATCCTTCAATCTCTTAGGAGAATTGCAAAATCTATATGTTAACATTCCACTATTGCAAGCGATTAGAGATGTCCCTATTTATGCGAAGACTATGAGAGACCTCTGTATAAAAAATCCTGGAAGGAAACCTAGGGACCCCCTCACAGTACACGTAGTGGGAGAATTGTCTGAACTTATGTTAGGAAAAACCCCACCTATTAAATATGGCGACCCAGGAAACCCTATAGTCACTGTCAAAATTGGACAGACATTTATTCCCGATGTGTTAGTTGATTTAGGGGCAACAATTAATACTATGCCAATTGAAACAACACAATTGTTGCAACTCATAACGCAAGTTTGATCTACTCCTACTATTTTAGAATTAGTTGATCGTTCTACTATCAAACCAGAAGGAGTAATCAATGATCTAGCTATTTCAGTTGATTCATGGGAGTATCCTACTAATTTTGTCGTATTGAAACCTAAAACCCTTTTGGGGAGCCACCCTCTAATTCTAGGAATACCATGGTTAGATACAGTCGATTCTTTCATTGGTTGTAGATTTGGTTCAATGACCATCTCTGATGGTTATGATACCAAGAAACTTACGCTTTATCCTCATGATACACCTAGTGTGGAACCTACAAATTCTTTATGAATGGACATTGAGGATGAAAGCACTCTACCTGTGATAACCATAGGAAAAGCCCTGAGTTTCAAAGACGAGATAGAGGATGAGATAATAAATAGATTTATCAGTGACCCATCTGCTGTTACACCAAACATGTAGCACTGATTGAGTAGAATCTTTGACCCTACTCCCTAGGAACAAGCCAACGCAAGAATGTTCTCTGAAACTGTTGTAAATCAAGTTAATTCAGTTGTAACAATAGAAACTGAAACAACTGAATTATTTCCTAACGTCAGTTCTAAGAGCATCACTGTAGAAATCGAGTCTAGAAAAAGCCTCAACATAAATCCTGATTTATCTTCTGCTGAAACTAAATGTTTGATGAAGTTATTGATTGAACATAAAGAGGCATTTGCCTGGGATTACATGGATATGAAAGGAATTTCCACTGAACTATGCACCCACCATATATACATTAAGGAAGATTTCCGACCCATTTTCCAACCCCAAAGGAGAATGAACCCTAATCTTAAAGAGATTGTTAAAGAAGAACTCTAGAAACTTCTTAATGCAGGATTCATCTACCCTATATCAGACAGCAAGTGGGTTTCACCCTTGGTTATTGTGCCTAAAAAAATGGTAAATGGAGAGTGTGTGTGGACTATAGAGCCCTGAATAAGGCCACACAGAAGGATCATTTTCCTCTGCCATTTATTGATCAGGTTCTAGACAACCTATCTGGGATAAAGTTTTTCTCTTTCCTAGATGGATTCAATGGCTATAACCAGATAAAAATTGCTCCACAGGATCAAGATAAGACCACCTTTACTAGACCTTGGGGTACATTTGCCTACAAGTTTCTCCCATTTGGCTTGTGTAATGCACCAACCACTTTCCAGAGAGCTGTAATTGGTATTTTATCTGATATGGTGAATGACTGTATGGAAATATTCATGGATGACTTTACACCTTATGGTACTGATTTCGATGAAGCTTTAGATAATCTAGAAAAAGTACTCAAAAGATGCATACAATCTCATCTTTCTACAAAAAAGTGTCATATGATGATGAACGAAGGTATGGTGTTGGGACACTTCATTTATTATGCAGGAATTCAGGTAGACCCAACCAAAATCTAGGTAATTTTAGATATTCGAACTCCATCAACTCCGAAAGAGGTAAGAAGTGTTTTAGGGCATGCTGGATATTACAAGAGATTCATTAAAAAATTTTCCAAAATTGCCTCTCCCTTATTTTTCTATTAACAAAAGATGTTGCCTTTAGTTGGATTGACAAGTGCGAATTGTCTTTTGCAGATCTGAAACAAAAATTGTCCACAACTCCCATTTTGAGAGGGCCCAATTGGGCTCTACCATTTCACATTTCTTCAGATGCCTTTGATACTGCAATTGGTGCAGTGCTAGGGAAACAAGAGGACAAAAACCCCTATGCTATCTACTATATCAGCAAGAACTTGGCTCCTACTGAGTTAAGTTATACAGTTACAGAAAGAGAATTCTTGGCAGTAGTTTATGCGATCAATAAATTCAAGCATTATCTCACTGGCTATTGTACTTTTATTCATACTGATCATTCAAAAATTAAATATTTGATGAATAAACCTATCACTAACACCCAAGTAACAAGATGGTTGTTATTACTACAAGAATTTGACATCACTATAGCAGATAGACCAGGAAAAGAAAATGTGGTTGCTGATTTTCTCTCAAGATTGAATATAAATGATGATAATTCACCTGTAGATGATTCCTTTCCAGATGAACATTTGTTTGTAGTATCTTCTCACTCACCTTGGTATGCAGACATTGCTAATTATTTGGTTGTAGGGAAGGTACCTCCACATCTATCTCCCCGAGAAAGAAGGAATATTATTTAGAAGAGTTCTCGGTATAGTTGGATAGGGGGATACCTTTTCTACACAGGCCTGGATCAAGAAATCAAGAGATGTGTGATAGATGATGAAGTTTATGATCTGCTTAAATCTTTCCATGATGGCCCTTGTGGGGGTCATTTTGCTGATAAAAGGATTGGGCATAAAATTTTGAGGATGGGCTATTTCTGGCCCATAATATTTCAAGATGCAAGGAAGTATGTCCAAGCCCGTGATAGTTGCCAATGCATGGGTCGGAAAAATAATAGGGATGAGATTCCTCTATAGCCTCAAGTAGTGTTAGATCCTTTTGAGATATTGGCCATAGATTTTGTAGGGCCCATTAACCCACCTTCTAATCAGAAAGTCTATATATTGGTCTGCACAGATTACATGACCAAGTGGGTTGAGGCGAAAGCACTTATCAGGGCCTCAAAAGAAGCTTCCATAGAATTTTTGTTTGAAGAAATATTTTTTAGGTTTGGAGTTCCCAGAGAATTAGTAACTGATGGGGGACCACCTTTCACCTCACATAAGTTTGAATCCCTACTCAATAAATATCATGTTTTTCATATAACAACTTCTCCATATCATCCCCAAGGTAATGGGCAGGTGGAAAGTACAAACAAAGTAATATAATATATTCTTACTAAAATAGTGAGGGAAGATCGTAGGGATTGGTCTGATAGATTGCATGAAGCTCTATGGGCTTATCGAACCACTTGGAGGAACACAACTGGTTTTTCTCCTTATGAACTGGTATATGGGAAGAGGCCTAGTATATGGGAAGAGCCTTTTTTTTCCATAGAGTTCGAGATCAAGACCCTAAGAACTGCATCAACAGTCAATCTAGACTTGACTATGGCACAAAAGGCCAGACTATAGCAACTAAATGAGCTGGATGAAAAGTGTTTGGATGCTATTCATTAATCCACAGTAATTCAACAACAAAGAACCAAGTGGCATGACTGAGTCATCAAGAAGAAGTTATTCAAAAAGGGATATTGGGCTCTGTTGTATGAATCATGCTTTAAAGAATTTCAAGATAACCCGCGTACAAGATGGATAGGACCTTACGAGGTAGACACTATTTTTCCCAATGGGACAGTCAGGTTAATCATTATTTATGGATCCAATACACAATTACTTGCAAATGGTCATCGTTTGCGCCTGTATCAACGTCCACTTTCCCAGGCAGAATTTAAATCCAGATGTACAACTGATATAGGTTATCAATTTTTAAAGGGAACAGAGCCTACTCCTTCCCCTTTTGAACCTTAGAACTTTTTGATTTCAATAAAACATTGTATATAAATAAACTGTGCGAATTTGAATTTTTCTATTTTTGTTTAAAATATTTCATTTTTTTCTTTTCTAATAAAATTAGCCTAGAAGGGTATCAGGAAAATAGTTGTGTGCAGATGGATTGAATAACAACAAGGTAGATTACAGGGAAGGGAGTTGATGCAGTAGTTTTTGGAAAACTAAGGAATTCTGTGTTCGGCTGGGTTACATGTTGTTAGACCTCTTTCCATGCTGTTACACCATGGTCACTTTACATGATGTTACACCATGGTCACTTTACATAGCATTACACTCTTTTCTGACAAATTGGCCGATTTACATGCTATTACACGATTTTCCTGACTATTCTGTCGTTTCACTTTACATGTTGTTCCACCATTTTCCCGAAAATTTGGTTGATTTACATGCTGCTACACCTAATTCCACCAATCCAGCCAAAAATACGTGCTGATACACATACCACTGTTATTCCTATTCGCTATTTTACATGCCACTTCACCCATTTTTTGCATCTCTGCTATTTTTCCATGCTGAAACACTGTTGTTTTGTCAGTTCCGTTGCTATCTTTTCTACTCTCTCTGACAGACAATGCCACTTCATCATTACTTACCTCCACATCCGTAGATTTCCTACTAGTCAACCAATGAAAGGACTCCAACTATGCTCCACTTGTCATATCATAATTTCTCACGTTCCAAAGCCATCTCTCATCATTACAACTATTCCACACGGATTAGATGGTGGTTGGATAGTGCGTTTACTCCGACAGATTGGTTCGTGCAGTAAGTTATGAGGTACGTAACTAATATTATGTGTCAAAGTGATGTATATATGGAAGAAATATTTAATGCCTACCTGTCGGTTGTCCTAAATTCATTAAACCATGAGACAATCCAATTAATTGGGGGGAACAAAAATCTACGCCGACCTAACATTAAAATCCCTTTTTATAATCACCTCTTCCACCTTTCAACCACGCTTATTTTTGCTAAGACACTACGTTCTTTATGAAATCCACAGTCAAACTTGTTGTGTCTCTGGTTTAGGTGTCGATTTCTCCTCCTAAGTGACTATTAGACTCTAAAGTGATGTCATGGGAGGATCAGTTGTGAGGTATGAACCGAAAAATTTGGATGCATTGTTGTTACACACAGATGTTTACCAAATATTCCTGTAGGCTCCCTGGATTTCTTATTTTAAGAAGCTGTAGGGGTTTAATGAAGTAGAGGTATTGGAGTTCAGTCAGAATCTCACAAAAGGGTATTCAATGGTGCATGGGGTGAGGACTCCAGTGATAGAAGAAATCATGGCTGTTGTGACAGGGTTGCCGACAACAAGATAAAGATGGTTTAACAGAAAAACACATCTTCCTGACACACATAAGTGATTTCTCATGGACAATGAGCAAGTTCAGATCAAGGGCCGAGGTGCAGATGTAAGTTCCTTACTAGAACCATGGGGGAAAGTATCAAAATTTGTAAAAGGGTACATTACATGTGAAGGAAGATATCAAGTATTTTATTTTTCTGATTTTATAATACTGTCACATTTAAGACATTAGAAGACAATAAACATCCCTTATTACCTTTTTCATTCCTTGCATAATATGGCTCACTTTGTCAAGAGATCGAAGCATCCCATGAATTGTCTTTCCAATCACAGACTAATAGGGTTGTTGATTCGTAGAGGAATGAGAATTCCTAATGATCCATTACCTGAAGTGGAATAACAACCAAATTCTATGCATGCTGTTATGGCCAACCTCGAGCAACCAAATCCTGTTCCTTCGGCTGCACCAGTAGTTAATTCCTGACTGTAACTGCCCGTAAGTTGACTCCGAGAACCACATGCAAAACCAGAAGCACCTCTAACACCACTCAGAGAAGCATCGACAATGTTGAGCCAGAACAACTAAACCCTATGCCTACCACTGTGATTGATCCAACAATTGACAATGCAGTCCCTGGACCAAGTCATGAGCCTCAACCCTCAGCTGCAACAACTATTGTTGAAGAACTTCCTCCTACTCCTAAAGCTAATAAAAGGAAAACCCCTGCTTTTGTTTCTACTTTACCGAGGAAGAGAACTAGGTTTGAATGGTCCACTACAACAACCATTCAATCCCCTACTGTCACTTCCACTGAATCATCTCAGAAAAGAAAACGTCAAACTAGAAGGAAATCTCAGAGAGGCATCGACAGAGTTGCACTAGACGCACCTAAAAACCCTCTTGTTGCTGCGACAGAGTGTCCTAATTTTGCTGATACTCAGACCCTGCCAAATTTTGACCTCAATGATACAAACCTAAGTGAGCGGCTAACTAATTTTATGAAGGTACGTATTCCAGGTTTTACCTTGTGAAAGGAATTTCAAGAAACCATTTTATCATTGCAGGCTGAATGTACACGAATTACAACAGAATCATCGTCTCCGCTTGACGATTCTATGGATCACTCGATGAGTGATGATGTACATATTATACCAAACTCTAGCATCTGAGAATTTCCTCCTTGTATGATTGTTGAAGAATTCCCTCCTTCTCCTTGCCTGGTTGTTGAAGAACGCCCTCCTTCTCCTAAAGAAAAGAAAAGAAAATCCCATGTTTTTGTCTCTACATTTCCTAGGAGGAGAACTAGGTCAGCAAGGTCTACTGAAGTAGCAATCAGATGGAAGAATATAGAACATGTATTACCCATTCTTCGTCTATTATCATCAATTGTTAAAAAAATGGCTGTTACACTAACACCAATCCCTTCCAACAACATGATTGTGACACAAGAACCAACCTCTTCCCATAATTTAGCTGTTACACAAGAACCAATTGCCCAGGAAGAGACTGTCCCACAAGAACCAGTCATGCTAGAATTAGCTGTTACACAAGAACCAACTGCCCAGGAAGAGACTGTCCCACAAGAACCAGTCATGCCAAAATTAGCTGTTACATAATAACCAACTATATAGGAAGAGACTGATACACAAGAATCAATTACACAAACTAGAGAGGATAATGACGATGTGCCACTTGCTCAACTGTTTTCTCAAATTGAAAAGAAGATACAAGGTGCCAAAAATTCTAGGATTACTGAACTAATGAAGGAAAATGACTGCCTCAAAGTAGAGTTGGATTCCCTAAAGAAGGACTTGCAGGTTTCTCGATAGAAAAACTCAGAGAAATCAACTTTGGATATATTAGCACATGCAACAACTGTTATGAATGAGAATAGAGAGAACATGTGCTATGAATGTGGTAATATTTACTTTCAGGCAGGGTATAAAATAGTGAAATTACCAGTCACTGGTCATGCTGATGAACCAGCTAAACTCTCAGTCAAGATAGAATATGACATTACTGCTCCACAAAAACCAGTAAGGCAGAGGAGATCTCAATGTAATAGAGTAGCTGCTGGTTTACCAACATATTTTACACAAGAACCTCTGTTACACACTCAAACTGATTCTGTTCTTGAAGACAAAGCAACAAAGAGAGATTTTTGAAACAACAGATGTTGGGGGTACATATAGTTTTTTCCCATACCAGTACTTAGTGATTTGTCTTAGCAATTTGCATTGGAGGAGTCACTTCCTTGACTCATATTCAGAGTAAATATTGAATGTGTTTTGCATGAGGACATGCAATGTCTTCAGTTTGGAGGCATGTTAGGACCCATAAATGTCCCTTTTTCACTATGTCTTTTGCTCATTCAACCTTATTATTTCTATGCTAAATGCCTACTATAATGTTTTCTAAGACCCTTTTTCCCAAGGTATGAATCATTGATATTACTTTTATATTCTTATTTACTTAAGATGTTTGATTGGTAGCGTTTCTCATATTTTACCAATGAATGTGCAACTAATGATCAAAATGTGTAGAACAACCAAGTCTTGAAGAAAGATCGCTGCTGTTACACCAACTGTTACAACCTTGCACCAGTTCTGCATGTTGTTACACGACTACAACAACTGTACACCTTTCCTGGAAGATGTTACACCTGCTACAACAGATGCCCACCGATTCTAGACGTTGGTATATCATTCAAATCTAAATCCTGAAGACCGATCCTCAAGGCTATTACACATTTTGGCCCACGCTGGTGATCAAGATTCTTTTTCCAGATTTTGTGAAGATAACAAATCTTTTGTATCAAACAAATAGCTTGAGAATCTTGGATTCTCAAAGCTGTTATGAGTCTATTTTAACTGAATGATTATGTCTTTAAATAACATAGCTTTTGTAATCATTGGTACCAAAGATTAGTTGTGGAACAGAGAAGTGATGTGAAGCATATTGTATATGAACATTTTTGCGAATTAATAAAGAAGTGAATTGAGTTTCTTTAACTTACTGTAGTCTTTTCGAGTGGATTCAGTGAGAAGGAAAGGGCCCACCTTCCTCATAGACTCCCCTCTGTTTTGAGTTTTAGATTAACTGCTTTGATTTGGATGATTTATCTGTTTAACCTTTCTAGAATACATTTGCTATTACATATCAGTTCCTTTCTGTTAATGCACATCAATGTGTCTCATGAGAGTTAGAATCAATTGTTGAATACTACTGGAGAATTGCTTTCCATTTTCTTCATTAGATTAAATCTTTGTTTTCAAGCAAAAGAAAATAAAAGTGTGAATTCCTTTCTGCAATTAAGTAGACTTCCTTTCGACAATTAGCACATAATTTCCTTCTGCAAGAGTAAAATAGATAATTAGAATAGATTAGATAATCCAGGATTCTTATACACTCATCAAATTAGATTTCAATTATGCAAGTGTGATTTCAATTCTGCAACTTCTTCAACTTCAGGTTGAATAGGATGCATGATAACAGGGATAGGGGACAAATCACCCTCGACAATGGGGGTGTTGTCAGGAGAGAATTACAGTGGCATGAATTTCGTGTCAATCAAAGGAGAAATAGGGTGTGGGGAAACTACAGACACCTCAGAATGCAAAGGGCCCTTAGGTGAGACCCACGCTTTTGGTATCCCAGCAGTAGCAGGACATAAACGAGTAAGGTGATTTCCTTCGCAAGTCCTGCAAAGGAACTTAGGATTATGTCTGAGATGTCTAGGCTTCTCAATCGTATGAATTCCCCTAACGTTATTCACAATGGCTGGTGACATGATCTCAGTATGACTGGATGAGGTGAGAGAGTCATCTCCAACATGATGTATAGAGGTTGGATATGTGACATCGATATGACTCGTGGCGACTAGAGTGATGCCCCCATCATGACTAGCAGCGACTAGTTGTGGGTCTTCAACATGACTTGCAGGGGTTGTCAACTCATCTCCAACATGACTGGCAGAGGTTGGTGATGGAGCTCCAGTATGATTGGAAGTGACTGGACTAATGGAGGTGGGTTGTGGCATTTGATATCAAGGTCCCGAGAAAGATTGGCTTTGAAACATTGCAGTCCAGGAAGGTTCCTGGTTTGCACCATATCCCGGTCCGGACAGGTAGTATCCTCCACCTAAATGATCCATAGAGGTTTGCATGGGAATCATCACCGAAGTAGATGTCTGAGAAAAGACAAAAATATGATAAGTTTTGTTCAAGTGAGGATATATTTTTCCCCCATGTGAAGGGGTTCCATGAAGAGAGTAGCCCAAACCGTAAAACTGATTCTCCCTGTATGAAAGGCCCGAGGATATATGGTGACCTTCCATGGGGAAAATGTTCATAGTAAATGTCATGGTGGATGAAGGATACATGGATGGGGTGTAATAAGTAGAATAACCACCCATTTGAGTACTGGCTCTTGAAAAAACATAGCTAGGACTGGATTAGTAAGAGAGGAGGTTGCAACCTCCCAATATGAGAGTTGGTTGAGGGACATGACTCATATCAAACAAAGAAGTAGATGGTGGGGCCATGGTGCCCCTTGATCCAATGATATGATTCATATAAGTGGGCTAGGGAGAGGATGGAAAATGATTAGAGACCCAATTCATGGACTGAGTGTCATAATTCCACATACCATTATGAAAAGCGGATGGATTTTTCCCCATGAAATGAGTGAATGTCATGAGTGAGGTAGCGGTAAATGAGGGAGCCAAAGGAAATCCACTATCCATGATAATGCAAACTTAGTATAAAATCCTAAGGTCAACTAATAATCAAAGAGCACACCAAAAATAATCAAATGACCAATATGCACACAAAAAGGGTAAAGTGGCTGAAAGGGGCCTCCCTCCCTAAAGTAGGTATGCCTCTCCCAAGAGGGGCCTGAGACTCCCGGCTAAATATCAGAGGTAACATAATCAGTTATAAGGGCTCTCCTGGGCTTAACAACTAGTCGGTCAGATCCCCTCAGAGAGGTAATCCTCCATAAAGGCTATGTGTTGTCCGACCCTTATTTGACCCAGGGTACCTGCAGAATAACCCCTGCAAGTAACCTATGTGGCACCTAAGTCAAGCAACTAAGAAACAAATGTATAACCGATGCACAGGTGAGCAGTCATAAGTCAGGTCCACTATATGGGCAGGGTAGCAAAGCCAACAACCTTGAAAGCACCACCTCTCACAGAGGTAAGGGCACTAACGAGATCCCCAGAAATATCTCTGACACTAAAAAGGTATCGTGGGGATATCCCTTCAACCAACCTCGCACAACCTCTTGATTAACTCAGGTGTAAGTGAAGCCTCCTCATATTACCGATTATACAATGGATTTCTCCACTCCCTTAGTGAGACACATATGTTGATTTAATAGCCTTGGAGAAGTTTACTCACAAAATCCTATTCCAAGGCACTAAATCCTAAGCTAGTTTGTGCACCCTAGAAAATAAAAGCGTTACTAATCTATTTTAAATTATAGCATTAATTTTAATGGCCGTTCTTACTAAAAAAGGTGCATTCGTGAAACTGGTGATGTTATGACTCAACAAGTAAATTAAATATGAATACAATGCAAAGTCCTAACTTCAATTTTCAATGAATGATATGCTTCTTAAAAACAATGCAATTTTCAATTCAATTTTGCAATTCTGAAGAAAAATGCAATCTTTCTTTACATGCACTAAGATAAATGACAAAGACTCAAAATATCAAAATTCCAATCAATGAAAAATGCTTAATATTTATGTATTTTCAATATAAGAAAAATGAAAATGCATGGACTGAATAGCAACTTGATATATAAAGACTCTACTGTGTATAGAAAGAGACAACTCAAGTAGGATACCAAGGAGCAAAACACCCAACCCAAAGTAAAAGGACAATAAAATTGAAAAGATGATGAGAAAGGCACTGCCCAAAAATTCAACCAAAGACATGTTTCCTGTCATCTCACAGATACTTAATAGTCACTACAGAGACCCAAGAAGAATTAACAATCATAAAAACCTATCCAACAACCACCAAACCCAACAAACAAGCAAAAGAGGTTGATGTACATGGCTTTTCAAGAGAAAAGCGCATATGTATGTAGCTTGTAGAGGGACAACACACGTATATACGTGACTGTCAAGCACAAATCCATGTATATGTTTCAAAACACAGCTAGGCTAAAAAGAAGGCTAAAAGAATCAGACCTAGAGTGAACAGAGGCTGTCAAGCAATGATACGACAAAAAATGCAATATGAATGAGAGACACCTAAGGAAAAAAACACTCCAAACCCTGAAAAAAGAAGATTCAATCCCCAATATGGTCGCCAATTTTGTTACGAGGAAAATCTCTCTATGGCTAGGGGAAAACCACAACAAACAAAAATCACTGTAGAAATCAACTCTATTCTCAGTAATCTATATAAAAAAATATGCTAGAATGACAAGGTAAAAGGCCTACCTCCTCTAGACGTTCGATGAATTCCACCATTGAGCACTTGGCCCAAAGAAATATACTTGAAACTAGTCCTCAACAACCAAGAAAAGCAAGCATATGTTGATAATATATGATATTAGCACATTCAATAGCATAATCCATTAACATTCATAACAAATACTCCCATGGAATAATAATTCAAATATTTGTAAGATATCAATTGGATGAGAAAATAGTATTTCTATTAAGATATAATCAGTAGAAGTGAATAAGTTATAGACTTCCATGTAGGCTCAGTTCGGAACCGAGAAACTAAGTTCCTTCCAGCTGGGCCTCCACCACTTCAATCATCCAACAAAGGCAAGCTCATGTAAGAGAGACAATAGAGTTCTCACTCAATAATGGAAGATCTTGGGGGCTAAATACTGTGTTCATACTTAAAGGATAAAGGGATGCAGAGTCAATGTGAAGTGAATAATTCCTCTAGAGTAACTTTTCTCTCAAAGTTGAATTCTTTCTCCTCTTTTCCATAGCTCGGATTGGTGCATTTATAGCCTTCAAGTGGAACTGAAGGGTCGAGTCAGAGTGTTTCCAGTATATGGAAGGCCAAGGATCATTGATCTCCTGTCATGACATGGAAACTCGACACCATTTTTCATTTTGGAAACATTTAATGATGTACGCAGGCTGTAGTGGTGCAACCTGCATATATGCATGCTGTATTGTATGCAAGGTGTGTATATGTGGAGAACATGTATTTTTATCTCTAGGTTTTGCAAAAAGGGATGAAAAGTCTGCATAGGGAAATGGAAACAAACCTTATGTGCAAGATAGCATGGGGTGAGGCAAATCTTGCTATAACATCACCTATTGAGCATATTGAATATATATAAGTGACTAAGGTAACCAAGGATATATGAGGTGAATTTCAGAGGGAAGGTGAAGTAAATAAGGCTAAAAGTCCAAGGGAGGATGAAGTATTTTGATGATATGTTCTAAGGTATGTTATTTACAGTTCATATTACAATTTTTGCTACAACTATTTTTATATAATGATTAAAATATAGAAAATTGGAGGCTGTTGAGAAGACATATCAAGGTACTTGTGATATCAATTTTAGCTTCTGAGCCCTTTTAATTTTGGAGATACATGTTGTGAAAGATAAGGTTTTTGACTAGTCTCGAAGCTAGGTTTAAACATGTGTTCTGGGTAAAATAGTCATAAATTCTTCATAGAGAATCCAACGGATGCGATACCAATTGAAATGGAACAAGTAAAATCTGTAGTTTTTTTTGTGTGAGTTTTAGAATAAGATATCAAATATTGAGCACATGGCATGACGTACACATTTTCTCTCTAGAATAGGACAAAATTCAACAAGGTCTTCCATTTAATCTATAAATCCTTTTTAGGAATGATTCAAGGAGTGAAACTTGGAGGAATTTAACAAGACATACTGAATAAGGTTGGGTACAAGTCTCATACCTTATTAATTACAGGTAAAAAGTTATTCTTGTTGAAATTTAGGGTTTGTGACTAATCCAAAACTAATCCCGTGAGAGTGAGGTAAAGGTTGATGAAGATGTTATTCTCTTGTTGCTAAAGTTGAGGAATGTATGAAGGTCTATGATAAAATACACCGGGTCAACTACATGATCATCGATATGTTTATATTCTTATTTTGAAGTTTCATCTTAGTGATATTGTGTGCTATCACATGCTAATTTTCATTAATTTTTCGAAAGCATCTTTCCACTCAGATTTTAAAACTTTTTCACCAGCTCCATCAAGCTCCCATCACCTAAATCCTTTACTCGATTGACATCCAAAATAGTCATGTCCTCCATGAGTAAAAATTGGAAAATATCCCAAACCTATATCTAGCCTTAATGCTTATCTAAACCCCTCGGTTCCATCACTTCATTCATTCCCCACCCTTATTATCATATTCCCATTGAAAATTAAAAACATTCCTTTTATTAAGATTACGTTCCCTTATCCTATCCACACAGTCATGTGATGAGCCTCATATGCCCAAAGTCCTTATAAAAATGGAAAAAAGGTTTATAATTATTAATATAAATATTTTTATATTAAAATATTTATATTAATATTTAATACAATATTTAGTTCATGACCTCACATCAAATCATGGGCACAAATATCAATTTTTAATATGGGAAAGTCAAAGGGTGGATGGAGGGTGCATATACATTTCGATGGTTGAAAGTAAACTGAGGTTAATTTTGGAAAGCGGGCCGAAATTTAACCCATGGTTTTTGGTCAGGGAGATGTGTTCTTATGTGATGCAGTTTGGGGGTAAAAGTGGTGTGGGTTAAAACCACTCCTCCCAAGCCTGAAATACTATAGAAAATATTTAATATTTGTTTTGTTTTCATAAAAGTGCGACATATAATGATAGTTTTCCATGAATGCATTTGAAAACAAATCATGGGGTTTCCAATGCCATAAAAAATTTCTTCGTCACGGTGAAAATGTTTTACAAAGGTAAAATTTAAATTTTATAGAGCAAAGATATTAATGTTTATTTCCATGGAAAAGAATTAAATGGGAAGATGCACATGAAAGGAAGATTTGGATAATTGTTTATCCAAAGGTTTTACAGAAGTAAAACAAGAGGATTACAAATATTTTACCAAAGATGGTAACCAAGACATGGTTTTCAAAACCATGGGAAACAAACTAGTAAATGGTTTTCATAGTGAAATGTTAAATTGGGAAAAACAAGACATGGTTTTCAAAACCACGAGCATGAGTTAAAATATGGAAATTTAATTCTACAGGATAAAAAATATTTGGGAATTTTTTTTATTCAAATATATTATTCCCAAATATTTAAGGAGAATATGGATAAATGAAATTAGATTTGAAAGAGTACAAGTGACATTTCAAAGAGAATGTGGCAGAGGAAGGAGATGGAGCATCAGAGGAATCGACAATTGGATCATGAAATGTTTTTCTGTTAATAATTATAGTCGGCTCTCGTACCAAAACTGTCATTTGTAATCATTGTACTTAGTTTTAGAAGATGAAACGTTTCAGTTCAACTATTGTAATCGGTTTCTAACTAAAGGAACTCAAATTGTATAAGTATTAGAAGTTCCCAATATATTAATGTTGGCAAAAGTGCAAGGGCACCTTTTTAGTTGATCAGAACTCAATTGTAATTTTTTGGAGCTGAATTGAATACATATGCAGAAGCCTTTGAAGTCTCTATGAAAATATCGAATGGTGGTGATATGAGTTTTGTCTTCTTTCCTTGCATGTATTTCTTGTGTTTTCTAATTTCATTTACACTGTCTTATATTTAAATTGGATAGTTTAAAGGCCAAGAATTCATCTTGTGATGCTCTTGGATTAAACAATTTAAACTGTGTTAAGTTCTTCCTAACTAATTTAGAATTCATTTCATTAATGCTCTGATGCAGTTACTTGTTTTATTTTTCTTCTTACACTCTGCAAACTACAATTTATAACTCAAATTCATCACCTCACTTATCCTTTATCCTCTGGAGAGTTCTACTGGCCAATCAGTGTTTTAATTCATTTTCAGAATTTGACTCCATAGCCCTAAGTGTCCCTCCCCTTCCTTGCCAGCAAATTTATAACTCCCGCCCCCCTAAAAAAAAAACAAAAAAAAAACCTAGCCATCGATTGACAAAGAAACACCAAGTGACACGAGAGAGCCCTCTCTAAGTTGATAAGTCTAGTAACCAACTCTAAAGTTGGTTTGTAGGTTACTTCTGTCGTTTGTTTATCAGCCGAAAAAAATTACAGAGTGCTAACATTCTAGCTTCGTTGCCAGGGAGCGAAGGTGAAATCTTCCCTGGGATAAATGACAAAGTTCAGATCTGAGTACTGATGGTGAAAATTATTCAGACACAAAAAGGTTGTAGATCATTCACCTGGCAACTCCATTTTCAAGAATCTAGAATTCAAAATTTTCATGGCGACTCCACTGTCCAAAGAATCAATAGCCCAAATATTTTATTAATGACTTCACTGCTTCAAGATGGATCACATATCTGCAAGGTATGATCCAATGAATCACTCTCATATTCTTGTCTTTCCAAATCGTATTCCTCACATATATTGGCAAAAATATTTTCCTAAATTCAAAGATGGGAAAAGAAATGATGTTGCCTTGCACTTGATTAGATTTCACATGCACATATGTAAGCTGGGGGTTGAATTTCATGAACATTGTTTGATGAAAATTTTTATGGCTACCCTAGAGGGGAAAGAAAGATTATGGTATGGAAGTTTAAAACTAGGTAGCTTATACTCCCTTAAGTATTTCCACATAACATTATTTAAGGATTATGGAGAGTCTAATCCTTCATACTTGATGTTTGAAGATTGTTGTGAATTTTGTGAACATTTCATTAAGTACCTTGAAAATGTTTTTGGTAATGAAGAGTGTATGAATGATGAAATCATAGAATCCATTTATGAATATTCATCCCAACAACAAATAGTATCCCTTGATTTGGGTGAAGATGAAGCTGATCAAGAAATTGTTGCTAAAAGTCATTTCCCTTTTCCTGAACTTGATGAAGATATTCAACAAGATTTCCAACAAGACAAAGTGTTTCAAAGTTGTCTTTCTTCCCCTATGAATGATGTGGTTGTTCAAATTTTAAGTGGCTTAGACATGGATGAGTGTTCTAAAATTGCATCAATGGAGACTTTAGTCAGTGAACAAACAGATTGTATAGAGTTTCAGGAAAGCAACAAAACAATGTATGCCACTTTTCAATCAGAAATACAAAAAGATAATGAAGAGGCAATTGTTTTATTTGATTCCTTTGAAAATCATGGTTTTGAAAATGCCTCCATAGGAACTCTAGACTATGAAATAGTTCAGGCTGTTAGCTTTTCACATTTGCAAGAAGATTACGAGCAAGAACTTATTTCCATTCATTCATTTGAAAGTCAAAATCACAGTCCTCAAGCAAATTTCCAGAAGGTTAATAAAACCAAGTCAGAATTGTTTGATGAACAAGATGATAGCCTTGATGCACATAATATGGCTTTCATATTTGAATATGTTCAAGAATTTATGAATGTTTTTGTTGATATGCATGGAAGAGTAGACAAACCCATTGCTTCCATTTCATTTGAAAATGTTCTCAGAACTGAAGAAATAGAGAAAGAACAACAAACACTTATGAAAGAGGCTTGTCTTTCTATTTTTGTCCATCAAGAAGAAATGATATTTCATGTTTTTCAAGATCTTGTGGCCATCCTATTACAATCATCAGTGAAGGAGGAATTTGTTTAATTCATAAGCTCAGATTTTGGATTCAATTTTTTTTTCCAGCTAGCATCTTTTACATTTGTTTGTCTACTTAAGAAAAATGTGAGCAACGGACAATCAAGAAGCCAATTGCTTGATTGGCTGTATTGACACTTTAGAATCACTTGATTGAGTATTCATTTCAACATTTTTAGAGTATATAGAAGTGTGCAAATAAGCTTGTTGGTCAAGTAGTTTTCAGTTTGGGTTTTCAATAGTATGTACATTTAGATTTTAGCGGTGTATTCAATGTTTAGTCTCCAGTTGAGAGCAGTGTACAGACTTTGGTTTTCAACAGACACTGGTGATAGGTTGGAGAAGGGTACACACACATGTTTTGGGAGTATGCCAATGGATCAGGCACCGGGTCTATGATTTCTTTGCTACCTCACTGGGAGGATAGCATCCCCATTGGAGCCAATGTTATCACATGCCAATTTGCATTAATTTTTCCAAAGAATCTTGTCATTGTGCTATCTTTCCACTCAGATTGTAAAACTTTTTCACTAGCTCCATCAAGCTCCCATCACCTAAATCCTTCACTCGAATGATCATCCAAAATAGTCATGTCCTCCATGAGTCAAAATTGAAAAATATCCCAAACCTATATCTACCTTAATGCTTATCTAAATCCATTGGTTCCATCACTTCATTCATTTTTACCCCTTATTGTCATATTCCCGTTGAAAATTAAAAATATTCCTTTTATTAATCTTAAGATCCCTTATCCTATCTAAACAGTCATGTGATGAGCCTCATATGCCCAAACGCCTTAGAAAAATGGAAAAAAGGTTTATAAATATTAATATAAATATTTTTCTATTAAAATATTTATATTAATATTTAATTCATGACCTCATGTCAAATCATGGGCACAAATCTCAATTTTTAATATGGAAAATTCAAAGGCTGGATGGAGGGCGCATATACATTTCGGTGGTTGAAAGTAAACGGAGGTTAATTTTGGAAAGCAGGATGAAATTTAACCCATGGTTTTTGGTCAGGGAGACATGTTCTTACGTGATGCATTTCAGGGGTAAAAGTGGCGTGGGTTAAAACCACTCCTCCCAAGCCCGAAATACTATGGAAAACATTTAATATATGATTTGTTTTCATAAACGTACGCCATATGATGATAGTTTTCCAGGAATGCATTTCAAAACAAATCATGGAGTTTCCAATGCCATAAAAAATTTCTTCCTCATGGTGAAAATGTTTTACAGAGGTAAATTTTAAATTTTACAGAGAAAAGAGATTAATTTTTATTTCCATGGAAAAAAATTAAATGGGAAGATGCACGTGAAAGGAATATTTGAATAATTATTTATCCAAAGGTTTTACATAAGTAAAAGAAGAGGAATACAAATATTTTACCAAAGATGGTAACCAAGACATGGTTTTCAAAACCATGGGAAAGAAACCAGTAAATGGTTTTCACAGTGGAAAGTTAAATTGGGAAAAACAAGACATGGTTTTCAAAACCACGAGCATGAGTTAAAATATGGAAATTTAATTCTACAGGATAAAAATATTTGGGAATTATTTTTATTCAAATATATTATTCCCAAATATATAAGGAGAATATGGATAAATGAAATTAGATTTGAAAGAGTACAAGTGACATTTCAAAGAGAATGTTGTAGAGGAAGGAGCTGAAGCATCAGAGGAATCGATAGTTGGATCATGAAATGTTTTTTTGTTAATCATTATAGTCGGCTATCATACCAAAACTATCATTTGTAATCATTGTACTCAATTTTAGAAGATGAAACATTTCAGTTCAACTATTGTAATCAGTTTCTAACTAAAGGAACTCGAATTGTATAAGTATTAGAAGTTCCCAATGTATTAATGTTGGCAGAAGTGAAAGGGAACCTTTTTAGTTGTTCGAAACTCAATTGTGATTTTCTAGAGCTGAATTGAATACATGTGCAGAAGCCTTCGAAGTCTCTATGAAAAGATTCTAATGGTAGTGATATGAGTCTTATCTTATATCCTTGTATGTATTTCCTGTGTTTTCTATTTTCATTTACACTGTCTTCTGTTTAAATTGGATAGTTTAAAGGCCCATAATTCATCTTGTGATGCTCTTGGCTTAAGCAATTTAAACTGTGTTAAGTTCTTCCTAACTAATTCAGAATTCATTACATTAATGCTTTGATGCAGTTACTTGTTTTCTTTTTCTTCTTACACTCTGAAAACTACAATTTATAACTCAGATTCATCGCCTCACTTAGCCTTTATCCTCTGGAGAGTTCTACTATAAAGTCATCATTTTCATTCATTTTTAGAATTTGACTCCATAGCCCTAAGTGTCCCTCCCCTTCCTTGCCAACAAATTTATAAAATCCCCCCCAAAACAACAAACCTAGACATCTATTGACAAAGAAACACCAAGTGACATGAGAGATCCCTCTCCGAACTGAGTAGGCTAGTACCCAGCTCTAAAGTTGGTTTGTAGGTTACCTCAATCATTTGTTTATCAATCGAACAAATTTACAGAGTGCTAACATTGTGGATCATGCTTGAGGCATGTCTTGGTGAGTTTTTGGTATATGTCTTGTCGTACATATTGGATGTATTGTACATGTTGTTTGAGGTAGATCTCTTGAGGCACATTGCTGGTGCATATCTAGGATACATTGATATATCGCTTTACACATTGTTTGGCACATGGTTGAGGTGCATGCTGGAAATTTGGTTGGTTGTATATCAATGATGATTTGGCACATAGTTTGATGTGAAGAGTACATGGTTCATGGTTTATGGATGATGTGGCATACATATCTTGGTTCATTTGTAAAATCACATCTTGGTGATGGTTGTGACTTGTTTTGGTTGATGCACATATTTGTGATATTGTGCATATGGTTGAGAGTTGTTCTCAGTGATTGATCTATGTGAGTAGATTCAGTTTGGTTGATGAGGTTGACAATGACATGTTGATGTGACAGGTTGTTGTGACATGTTGACAATGGCAGGTTGTGGTGACAGGTTGACAATGACAATGATTTCATATTAGTCTAGTGATAGGGAAAGTGACAGGTTGATGTTGTAGTGACAAGTTGGTCTACATTTATATTTTAGGACAATAGGATGGGGAAAGAAAAGGAGGTTGTAGCCTCCTTTCGATTGGTGCCAAAGAATAAAGGAGTTGGAGCTTCCTTCAGTTCAAAGCCTGTAAAGTAGGGAGTTGGAGCCTCCTTCCAATTGTAGCTGGTAAATTAGGGAGTTGGAGCTTCCTTTAGGTTGGAGCCTCCTTCTAGTTGGATTTGCAAAATTGGGAAGTTGGTGCTTCCTATGATTGTATTTCTTCTGACATATAAGAAAAGCATTACATGATTTTCTCTTGCATTGGGTTTCCACATAAATCTTAGTGTACTATGTACCTGTTATTATTTTACTATGCATTTCTTATTTATATTTTTGATGATATACTAAGCATAGATGATAAACTACCGAATGGTAACTAATGAAGTTAATGTTTATATGCTCTTATTATACATTGTGATTGAAAGTGGTTAAAAGTGATAAAAGTGCTCACACTGATTCACCCCCCCTCTTAGTATTCCAACAATTGGTATCAATTCAAGGTTCCTTCAGGAAAATGTTTAACCACTAGAAGGTATATCATGGAAAGAACTGATATGTATAAGATGTAAGTACCACAATTCAATGGTCAAAATGGTCTAAATTATGAAATATGGAGCAACAAAATGAGAACATTTTTATAGGCACAGGGATGTGATTTTTGGAAATCAGTTGTGACAAGGTACAAAGCTACAAATAATCCTCCGAATATTGCAACCAAGAAGGATTTGAAAAGGAACAACAAGATAGCAATTGATTTTATCATGGAAGGATTACTTGATTCAGTAAAAAACAAAGTGGGACAATGTGCATCAACCAAAGAGCTTTGGGACAACCTACAAGATATTTACGCAAGGCAAGGAAAAAAGGAAAATAAAGTAGATAACAACTTAGATGATGAAGAAGTCAACAACAATGAGTATTTTTTCTTTAATTGTGAAGAAGTAGGACATATTGAAATTGAATTCCCTTATTTGAAGATTGGAAGTGATGAGACAGAAAATCCCAATGAAATAGAAGACAATACTGAGAATGAAAAGGAAAAGAATCATGAAGCATAATTGATCGAGAAGGAATCTCAAAGTGTTGACTCTAAATAAGTCAAAGCAAAAGAAGACAAAATGATTGAAGGAAAATATGAAAGTCATTTGGAAGAGAAGCAATGTTTAGAAGCCAAACTAGCAACATAATGAAATGAAGCAGATAAGAGAGAAAATATTTTGACAGATCATCTCAAGGAAATAACTAAGGATCTAAATCATATTTAAGAAGAATTTGGTCAACAAGAAAGAAAACTTGAAGAAGAAATCATCTCCTTGAAGACTCACCTCGAGGAAGAAAAAAGAAAAAAATAAGTTATGATAATTCAGATGTCTAAAAAGGAAGAAGACTATGAGAAGCTCAAAGAAGAAGTCATCTTATTGAGAGTTGAAGTTGAGAAGCCTAAAAAGAAATTGAAAAACTCCCCAGTACTAGATAAAACAAGTTTTGGACACATTGGTGAGACTTCATACAAACAATCCAAGCCACAAAAAGAATGTTGAAGAAACTAGAATCCCCACACAACTAGTTGAAGAAAAGTACTCCAGGTTGCCAGAAAGGAAGAATGAAAAAAAGTTTAAGAGTTACACATGAGTACTTAAAGGAAAACATCATGGTCAACAAGATTCCAATATGAATGATACCTTTTCGAGAAGACCATCTACTTTCAAAAAAAAGTAAGATTCAACTATCATTATGATCAACCAAGGCATGAATTCAGAAGGAATACATAACAAAGAGGTTTATCTACTCCCAGGTATCAAAGTTTCTTTTATGGTTACTGTTTTTATTGTACTAAATTTGGACATAAAGTTGTAGACTGGAGAGGATATGGAAGAAATGTTCAAGAAAGTAGTGCTTATTTGGGTCCTCACAATATTGAATATTACAAGCGCCACAATTATGGTCACATAGCTCAAAATTGCAAAAGCATGATAGATCCATCCATGAAATAAAACACTTATAATAGGTATAAGAAGGTTTGGAAAAGAAAATAAATACAAGAAGAGAATATGAATTAAGAACAAGTTCTAGAGATCGCAATATTTGCAATAGTATGAGAAATACTAGAAAATCAAGTGAAAGAAGAACAAGTCTCAAGGATCATATTTTTAGAATCCGTAGTAGTGAAAGATCATAATGCAGATCAGGTAAAGGAAGAACAGATCCCAGAAATCATACTCTCAGGATACATAATAGTACAAGATCATGATGAATCCACATGAAGAGGGGAAGATGTTAGAATCTAGGAAGAAAGTGTTAAAATTCAGGAAGATGATGGATCCACAGACGAAGAAGAAGACTACTCCACATTGGGGTATATTCATACATTGTTCTGAGTGATCCAGGTTGGAGAATCCCAGGTAATAAGAATATTGAACATGGGGAATCTATGCAGTAGTTGTTACAGTTCAAAGATCTATCCTTCAGACAACATGAAGTGTTTCAGAGTGGTGTTATTGATGTTTTATTCAGAGTGGTTCGATGGAAGAGGTACAATATGTCCTATGACATATTGGTTGGTTAAGTGTTGGACATATGGGTCGACTTATGTTCTACCTTAGTTCTCCAAAAAAACCCTTTTCACCATCGACCCTTCTGGTAAACCAGAAGGATACATTGTACATAGAGTGCACAACACAGTCTCACCTAAGATGGTTTATGGGTTACCACAAGATGCAGGTGTTTGTAGTCATGGAAGGGATTGGGGAATGTTCCTTTTACTTCTATTACTACATAATCATGCATTCTATTATACCATTAATCATATATACTACTCCATTTAGTCATGATATTCATTCTACATGCATATTTCTAGTGTGCGCTGTAATTTAAAACATTCATTCATCTAGCCATTAACCATACTTGTAGAAATAAAAAAACATTTAGACACATTTGCAACATAGGGTTTTTACCATGGTTCACCCCCCTCTAGGGATACATCCATAAATATCTTCTTTTTATTTCTTCTTCTTCATCAAAATAGTTCTACACACTTTACATCATAGAGTAATTGTGTGTAGTGAGGCATACTAATGTTGCACCAAGCTCCACCACTTGCGACCTGACCCTCAGTTACATCAACTCCATTTGAGCTCCACATCTATGAACAATACAAAGACTCAAAACTACAAAAATACTTTCCAAAATAGACTTGTCACACACAAACTATAATATATGGATGATGATGATACTACCAAGATGCTTCAATATAACTTATACCTCTTCTATTTATACTACAAAATGGATTAAAAAACATTACAATATGACTCTAAAACCATCACCCTAAAATGGCTAGGTTTGTCCACATATGCATTGGATTTCTATAAATGTTGTCGCACACTGCTTGCTTTTCCCTTTGTCGTGCTGGTCTTCCTTCTTTTCCAGCATGCGTTGTTCCCTTTGGTCCACTCTACCTCTCTTGTTGCGTTGTCCTCAAACTCTGCTCCAAAAATGAGTTTTCTCCTATCATAGGCCTGCGCCAACAGGTCCCCAACCCTAACATGTGGCTCGTCCCAAGCCACATAGACTTAGTTCACTTTCTGCAATACTACCTCCAATGCATGAAATTCTCTTTCCATATTTTTTTTTGTTTCCTTTGCCTGCACATTCTTCTCTGCTAATGTCTCCACATCCTCTTCTATCATGTGATATTTCAACACTTCGATTCTTTCTGCATGTGTCTGTGCTAGTCTTCCTTTCTTTGTTTGCAGTTATTCTATCATTCTTTAGACCTCTTGTTGTAATGGATCCAATTGGGTATGGCTTGCTTGTTTTCCTCCTGGTATTCCTTTACTTATGTCTACAGGTTTTTCATCTCCTACGTGACCCTCAGTCTTAGGGATATGACCATTGTCTTCTTCCTCTTCTTTAGATCCTGAATTGCAATGTTCATGTTTTCCTCTTTCTACTCTAGTTGCTGGATCCTATCATCTTCTTCAAGGCTGGTCCAAATATTCACAGTCCTGTCATACAATTCCATGACTTCTTTTGCTTCCTGCGCTATGCTATCTACATGCACAATAACCTCCTTATCTCTCTGTTTCCTCACCTATGGGGGTGTTCTTGGAGTCAATTTTCTACTAACTCTACTATCTCCTTCTTGTATCTCTCCATAGTCTGTGCAATATTTTTTATCTTTTCTTTTGTTGTGACCTCCAGTTCTTGTGTGTAGTCTGGTATGCTGTTGTATACTTCAACAAGTTTCTTTTCTATATTATCTACATTATCTTTCTCCTCCTCCTTCTCTATTGTGATTTACTCACAAGTGACCTGCAATATCTCCTTAACCTCCCTGTCGATCTCTAGGTTGGTGGGATATTCCCTAGCTCTAGATTGAAATTCCTACATGACACTCACCTGTAACCCATATAATCCCTTTGTGGGTATGTGTGCCAACACCACCTTGATATTTTCTATGTCTTGCACCTGTTTATGCATTGTGTTCTCTTCTACGTCCAACATCTCCCATGTGACCTTAAACCTGACATTGCTCTTTACTATTGTCTGTACCGTCTCTTCATTTTCTTTTTGGATTGGTGATTCCTCTGATTTTTCTTTCTTCTACGCTGTAGGATGGTGCATTGTAATTATCTACAACCTATGTAGAATTTCATTCACTTCTACTAATTTCTCCATAATTTCCTCTCTTTGTGCTTCTGCTGCAAGTATTTCATTCTGCCCTCTATCTTGGACCTTATCTGTGATGGATTCTGCATTGTCTTCTATAATAGTGAGTATTGGGGGAGTCTTTTGGTACTTCATTTTATTCCTTATTTCCCCCTCTCGTGTTCCAATACTCTTCTTAGTTGGTGTTGAGGTCTACACCTTAGTTTTCTTCTTTTTTGTTTCATCCTCCGATACCTCCTTCTTTTGAGAGCTATATCCCTTTACTTGCTCTCCATCTCCTTGCACTTATTCCCTTGTCACTGTGTCTTTCTTCCTTGTATTTTTTTCTACTGCACTACTTCTTGAGGTTTGAGTACACTCTACATCCTTTCTTTTATTTTCTGTTGGACTGCCTATCTTCTTTGATGGACCTGCTTCCGCTTGTTCCTTCGGTTTTGTTCCTTTCTTATGTGTTGCTGGAAATTTCCACTGCATAGGCCAGTCCTTCACTATCCATTCTACTTCCTCCTGCATTGTGAAGTACCTAAATTTGAGCCACTTCTTCTTTAGATCTCTTCTAGATTGAATCCACATGTGGTATCTTGAAGATTTAAATTTTCCAATGCCTTTATTTTCCTTGACAGCTTCAATCTAAATTATCCACACGTTAGTTGTCTTTTGTTGCATATCTTCCAAAAACATTGCAAATACAATATAGTTCACCTGTTGATTCTTAGTGTCCTTTTCCTACAATAAGGTTGTATACCGCACTGCAAAGAATTTCCATTTTCTGTCCAAGAAGGCTGTGAACTTGGGTTCCCTTTGTGCACTGCACAACTGCTAATATGACTCCTGTCAAGGCCTCTTCCTTTCTACACTTCCTCAAGAGATTAAAACCCATAAGATTTGTAAACAACCTCGTCATAGGGTCGTTGATGTCTTTTATCACTACCCCACTATTTCCTACATTTGTCCCAAACTACGCTTTAACTTCTTCTGCAATCTCCTTGTCCCTAGCTTTGTTCTCTAAGTAATCCTATGGTTTTAGGCTGCTAGTTGGAAACCCTATGATTTTAGCTATGGCATCTACATCTATATGGACTGACCTGTCCATCCAAAGGATACCTCCATGTACCTTCACCAATAGTTCTTTCATACAATGGCCTACATTCTTACCATGCCCGAAATGCGGTATCTCCAATAAGTTCATAATTCCTAAATTATATAGTCCCGCGATCCATTGAACGTGCTCCAAAATTTGTTTTCTTGAGGGTCCTGCCCCCTCTTTGCTTTCTAAATAGATTTCTTGCACAAGGTCAGGAAAATTTTTCATGTCAATGACATCATGATATGCATATTTCAATTTCACCACTTTTCCTAGCATGTCCTTAACTGCAACTATGTCGTCTGGGATATGAGGGAGCATAGTCTCTGTTAGGGTTTGTCTGCTTGGGGCTCTTGGCATTTTCCTTTTCTGGCCCGCGACTGGGTTTTCTTCTACAAGTTCTTTCTCAACTTCTTATTATTCTTCTCCCTCTGTAAATATATGGTGTGTGATGTCTTTGAACAAAACTTGTTATTCACGGGTCCCCTCACTCTATTTCTTCGTCTCCTCCATGCCTACAGAGTCTTCTAGATTAGGGTTTTCCCCATTGTTAGGGTTTTCCAATTTTTCGATACTCTAATCCACTTCCATCTCTCTTCCGTGACTTCTTTTTATTCTTCTACCCTTGTTGGAATGATGGATTCAATCTTCGACATTCTAACATCCTCCACCTCTACAAGGTTTTCCGGTATTGCTATCCTTTCCTTCTTCTTCCCTGTTTATTGGGTCACCCTTGTGACTAGTCCAAGACCACCAACTTTGGGAGGTTCCATATTCTTGTTTTTGGGAAAAATATATTTTTGGGTTCTTCACAACATCACTCTTACTCACACTCTTCTTGCTCTGTCACTTGGTCACTCAAAAATCACAAGTGTTTTTCATTTGCCCAAATTTTCCTTCTTTATAGACTGTGTCATTAATGTTCTGACGCGTCTGTTCTTATTCGTTCATCTATTTTCCACTTTTTTGGTCTTTCTTCATCTCATCGTGTGATGTTTTATTTTCCTGCACGTAGTCTTATGAATTATGTCACACCAATTTTTTTTTCTACTGTGCACTGTCATTCCCAACTATTTGTCTATCACTTATTCTTCTAACTACCTATTTTTGGTTTTTTCTTCCTTTTTCTTCTTTTTTCTCCTTCTATTTACAATATGTACAAGTCTACTTGCTGCGCTGCAACTACTGAGTGTTAGTAGGTCGACTTCCCCTATACAGGTTTAGTCGACTACCATTTACTAGTCCTTGAAATTCCTTTCTTACTAAATCTTGCAGTTGTACAACAACTACATTTTTGATATACCTTATCTGATATGGCCCTAACCAATGCATTCTAAGCTTCCATGGGTGTTGCAAATACTTACTTTCATAGAGGAGAATCAAATCTCCTTCCTTAAAATTGTTCTTCTTGATATGTCTGTCATGACATGATTTATCCTTTTCTTTATGTACCTCTTGGTGGAAAGCTGCTATGATTTTGTCCTCTTCTAATTCCATCAGCTGATCCAATCTTTCCTGCACTGCACCCCTTTATGTCATGTCTGTAATTGTTTCAATGTGCAAACTTGGTATCAAATAATCTAAGGGAAGTACTACCTCCTACCCATACACCATTCTAAATGTTTCCTTCATTGTTAGCTTCTTGCAGGTATTTCTATAAGCCAAAAGTACTGCTGGTACCTTCAAATCTCAATCATCTCTATTCACATTACAAATATTTGTCAAGGCATTCTCCAAAATCTTGTTGAAGGCTTCCACTTTTCCATTTTCTTAAGGGTGATAAGAAATGCTCTTCTTATGATGTATCTTAAACTCTTCAAGCATTGATTCTATTATACTATTAATAAAGTGAGTCCTATGATCACTCATCAATATTATTATACATACGAACCTTGTCACTACATGTTCAAATAAAAATCACACTGCAGTCTCTACGCTACAATCCTTGACTGGTGCTACCTCAACCCATCTGGTCAAGTATTATGTTGTTGTAATAATATATCTGGCTCCTGATATCCTTGCTGGTGGATCAATTGGACCTACAAAGTCTACTGCCCATTTATCAAATACTTGAAAAGTAACCTGAGGTCTCAATGGAATATCATCCCTCCTGGATGGCTTCCCAACTCTTTGAAAAACATCACACTTTTGATAGTATTCCTTCAAATCCTTATGAACTATTGGACACCATAATCCTGCGCACAATACCTTCTCTGCAACATCTTTTCTTGCGTAGTTTCCTCCAACAATCCCTTCATGCACCTCTAGTAAAATAATAGGCCTTTTATGCTCCATCACACATCTCCTCAACATGTTATCTGCTCCCAGTTTGTATAAATTACTTGAAATCAACTGATAGTATGCAACTCTGACCGTAAATTTTTTCTTTTGAGTAGTAGTAAATTCTATTGGTGAAAATCCTGTACTAAAAAAATAATTAATGTCAATAAAATGCTCATTAGCGATCTGTACTGAAAAAAATATCTGGAAAGTGGTCTTCCAAATTACTGGGTTCTTCTCCATTGTCTATCTTGGATAAGTGATCCAGTCCTGCATTCAATCTTCCAGGCTTCACTACAACTTCAAAATTAAATTCTTGGAACAAAAGTAGCCATCTGCATATCCTTCCCCCCAACACTGGATATTTAGTAAGTATATCAGAGTTGAATGATATGTAAACATATTCATATGTTTCCCTAATAAGTAATGTCTATATTTTTGTAAAGCATACACCATAACTAATCCTTCCCTTTCTGTAGTGTTATAGTTCTGTTCTAAAACCGATAAATTTCGTCTTGCAAATGAAATAGGGTGATCTATATCACCTTCTCCTGGTTGGGTCAATATTTCTCCTAATGCTATTGTAGATGCATCCACATGCACATGAAATTATTTTTCCCAGTATGGAAATACTAAAATTTGCGTAATAACCATCTTCTCCTTTAAAATATCCAAACTTTGATGGCATTCATCATTCCACTGGTACTTATTTTCCTTCTTCAACAACTGCTCCATTGGTAGAGTGATCTATGCATATCCTCTTATGAAATTCCTATAGTATCATGTATGGCCCAATGTACTATTCAAATGACACACTAACTTTGGTGTTGGTAAATTAAATATGACATCAATTTTAGCAAGATCAACCAGTAGACTCTGTTTACACACTGTATGCCCTAACAAAATTCTAAAAGGTACGCTGAAAATACACTTAATATTTAGTGATATTTGACACTGTTTGCATCTGTCCAACATTATCCTTAGTGATTCAACATGATATTTCAACAAACTGAACACTGTCCAATCATCCAAGTAAACTTCTAAAAACTTGCGAATAAATTCCTTAAAGGCTGCCACTACTACTCTAGAAAAAATGGCTAGTTCCTTCTTCAATCCAAATGGCATAACTATATATTGAAATGATCCCCACTCTATATAAAATGCAGTCTTTCGTCTATATTCTAGTGCAATCCTTATCTGATGGTATCCTAAGAATCCATCTGTAAAATAATAAGCTTATTGACCCCCTCCATTCTCCAAAACTTCGTCTGTAAATGGGGTAGGAAAATGATCATGTATGCAAGCATCATTCAATTTTCTCAAATATACAAAAATCATAATCCCTCCTTTCTTCTTTTCCTGCACCACCATAGGGTTTATCCATTCTGATTCTTCCACAGGTTCTATAACACCAGCTTCTAACATCTTGTCAATTTCTACCTTCACCTTCTCTTTGTATATTGGATTCACTCTCTAAGGTATATGTATGATAGGTCTTTCTTCTAGATTTAAAGGGGTATTCATCTCTCTTATATGTCTTGCTAATCCATTCATCTCTGAGAAATTCACTGTATTCGCGTAGTAATTATGTGATCCTTTCTACTGTCTGATTATCCCAATAATCTTCAATACTTGCCATTTTTGGGTTTTCTGTAGTTCTAATGTTTACCTTCTTAATATTTAACAGTACATCATAATACTATTAATCTATCTTGGGACCTTCTTCTTCCCTTTCACCTTCCACTTCTAGGATCTGCATATTGCACGGGTTATCTTCTATTAGATATTCTTTTTCTGTGACATGTTAACATGGTAATAGTTGTATGATAGTCTGTCTATACTAGTTCTGATATGTTGGAATTATTTCAAATTCTAGTTCTTCAAATATTCTGTCTTTTACCACCTTAAATGTTGTATATATCTCTGGACTGGCATGTTGAAAGGAAAATGTGACTACAAAATTTTGTTGTATTTATTCCCAGTTCACAGCTTCTCTGCGTTGTTCCAGTTCTATGTACCCATTACATGGAATGCCTTTTAGTGTGTGAATGAAATGGTCTGACCATTCTTCTGGTGGTACTAATATCCACTAAACCATGCACTTAGCTACATGTTATTTTGGTTGTCCAAATCTCTCATATTTCTCCTCATATTTATGCTCATGTTTTGCGTTGAATCTGATGCACATTAACCTTTTGCACTGAAACCAATTGTTGATATTCTCTTTGTGTGTACCCCACCATCTTGTAGGTGTGTCTTTCAAAGAAATATCTAATGCTATTAATATTTGATTTTCCATAACCTATACCTCAAACTTCATTAAAAATTCTTCTAAGTCATTCAAACTATAAAAAGTAAGAGGTTCTCTTACCTCTGTACCAACCCATATCAACGCACACATCAATCTGGCACATCTTCTAGTAGATAATTCATGTAGGCCCTGCTACCTATTTTCTAGTCCCGTGTCAAAGGCTGAAGCACAAGAACTAATACTCCTCCAACTAAGCATGCCATATGTAGTTGGGTTGATATAATCCTCTTCGTGCGCGATAGTTCTGTTTAACTATTTAACATCTTCTGTAAGAATATTGTCTATCGCTGCTTCCACATACCTTCCTCCTTCTGAGGGATCCAATGGCACAATAACTATGTATTCCCCTGATTCAAAGATCATCTTTTTTGTCTTCAAGTTGATAATATTCTGGTTATCAAAATCCTAATCCAACCCCAACAAAGGTGGATATGATGAAGTGTTGTTCACTATGTCTATGAATTCAAAGTCTTCCATGGTGCACACACCATCTAGATCTACTGGAATCCCCTTCAACGTACTAATTGGCACCACTCTGTTTTGATTTTCCAACTTCAATTGAATAGGTGAATACCCCAATTGTGGTTCTCCCATCGCTTCCCAAGTCTTCTTTGGCAGAACATTGAATTTCGACCCTAAATATAGTATGATATCCCCCAGGTTGAAATATCCTATGTTGGAATTCAATCTGAATTCCCTTCGTGTTATTATTTGCTTACGAACCTAATTTACTCTTTTTACCCATTTTTCCCAAGAATTACACTTTTCTAACAAATTTTGCAGTACTTGTAAGGAATTTTTATCATTCAACAATTTTACACATGATCCAAAAAAGTTTCTTAAGTTACTTAATTACTATTTATTGGTTTGATCATATAATGGAGGCATGTAATACATTGGTATCTCATCGTCTGGATTCATTCCTAAAGTAGAAACAATATTTTCTTTCAAAATATCCTGCCTAGCCTCTTGGAATTTTTCTTTTTACTTGCGCACATCAAACTTTTGTTCAGGTGAGATGTTATTCCTTACCCAATGGTACTGGTCCTGATCCTTCTTGGTGCATCTTCTCTTGTCTTAGCACCACTTCTAGTAACAATGTTAATATTCTTATCATCCTCTTCTTTGTTTTCCACAACAATCCATTGCACATTTTGATTAGTCTGGTTCCTCTTGTCCTCTATTTTTATCAAAAGTGTTGGACAATCCTCTATTTCATGGTCTTTTGCGTGACAATACATACATGTCACAGGTGATTGTGGGCAGTATCTTGCATATTTCCCTGGTTTCTGATAGTTATGAAAAACAACTGGTCCTCAACCTACTCCAAATCCTCTTCCTCCACGACCTCCTTCTTTTAAGCCTCCTGTATTTCCTTGATTATCTTCGCACACTGTGTTATTGTAAAATCCATGTTTCCCCCAACTTGTAATTAATCATAAAATAGGATTACCATGCTAAGGCACGTGGACAATGTAAATGTATTATTGTTAAATTGCCCATAACTAACTGATAGGGGATGAAGCCTTGAAGTACAAGCCATGATATCTCTAGAGGAAGGAAATCAATTAATGAAGAAAGGACCAGTGGTTGAAGCATAAACAACCCCCATGAATGGAAGCATGGTATAGCTGCAGAATGTCAGCCTGAAGTACCACAGAGACCTGCAGACCCTAGCTTCCTTCTGATAGAAGGAACATGACAGGTCAGAAACCTTCCAAAGGAGGGAAGGTAAGATACATAAAGACACAAAGCAAGAGGAGAGACACCAGACGAGAGTGAAATCTCAAAAAGGGGATGCAGGAACCAAAAGGAGGTACAGAGAATATGACCTAAAGGATCGAACATGAGATTTATGCTGGGAAAACATCTGATAAACCTTGCAGGGTTGCTGTGACAGAGAGAGTTTTTTTCTGAGAGATGGCATAAATTCCCTAGTGATATCATGGCTTGGAACGGGGGTGGCTATAGTGCTAAGAATGAATTCCTTTGAGCCTATGGTTGGGTGGAAAGGCACACACCTATCACCCACAGTCAGTTAGTTGGATGTAACTTGTAATAGATAAGTATTCTCATACCCTATGAAATTGAGATGTAATTGTGTAATAAAATTAGATATACTGTGAATGACCCAGGCATGGATATGTTTGCTTAATGATTTATACTGTATCCATTTTTGTGTCTGATTGATGGTGTAATTAGGAAAGTAAGAAATTATATGAATTGGACATGTTTTATATTCGTAAATTCTTGCACCCTATGGTGGCTTAAACTAGATCTATGAACTGTGAGTTCGTCGATCTTGGGAACAGTTTCATGTACGCATGTTGACACTCCTAGTTGTTAGAAGTCCCTTGGAGGAGGGAGTATGTTAAAGCTTAGAAGAGATAGGCATATGCACAGGCTCTCTATGGTGTAGGCAGAGACCGAGAACCACTTAAGTTCTAGAGTCGAGGAATGAGCGTAAGGGGTGCACGCAAGAATTGTTCCAAGCGTTAAGTTCAAGAGAAAGAGTGCAAATATCTTAAGTATTTCAGAGCTAACAAATCTCAGGAAGAACAATGAGGTTGAAGTATAGAAAAAGGGGGGTGTTCCTTGTTTGGAATATGAACAGATGAAATCTGTTCAGAAGAAGCCACGGTCTGTTATGACTGTTGGGTACGAGAAAGAGCATGGGAGTTAACCCTGGAGTCATTTGGAATTTGTGAGTTAAGATAATTGAGCGAGTTCATCATAAGGGAGGTAAAATCCCCGAAGTTACAAAGTCCTGAAGTTAACCTTGAACCTTAGATATGAGGATGCCTAGGAATCGTCCTGATCGCCAGATCTGGGAGGCAGTTGATAGTCAAGTTACCAGAACTACCCATGACATAGGAGCCTGATAGTGGGCATATTATTTCATGGTCGCGATCAACCTACGCCGTTGATCTCGTCAGGAATGGAAGATCAACGACTAGGATTAGATTAGAGTCGAGTGAGCACTCCCCTGATGGTGAACGTTGAACCCCACAATTTCTGTAAACCGGTGATCGCCATTGACCTTCGATCTAAGTTTGGCGAAATCCATGAAACACAAAGAGTGTGTGGGAAGGAGAAATATTCAAGGGGAATCAAGCTTAGAGGAGATATCACTTTCAAGCGTGTAGACGAAGTCCAAGAGACGGACCCGTAGGAGGAGCAAAGGTTGAGGCTTTTGAACACTTAGAAAATCTTCTAAGTTAGAAGAGATCAAAAGCTCAGGAGGAGGAGCGATAGTGGTCGTTGGATCACAGCGTAAAGGACCAATAGAAGTCTGATCAGAGAAAGGTACCTGAGCCTTAGTTCTTTGGACACACAAGAGAGTGGACTTACCAAAGTCCCAAAGTCCCGAAGTAGTTTGGGACCGTCCATCGTCAAGGAGAACGAAGTAAATCTCAAGAGTCAGATATAGAGGAAAGGTGGCATAAACCTATAGAATCCGGGTAAAGACCTGAATAAAACGTCAACCGTCAAATATTCCTAAGTAAACATCAGCCATTGGATCCATAGGATAGGTGGCGTAAGTCTATGGAATATGGGTAAAGACCTAAAGTATATCCTGTCCATCGGCTGACAGGAGATATGTGTCGATAGATCAGAGACTTCAGGGAAAAATACTTCAAAGGTTTCCAAGTGAGGAGTGTGACAAACTATCGAAGCCCCGAAGGCTGAAGAAGATCACAACTTTCCATTGCAGAGGGATACATGGAGGAAATCCATGAAGTTTGGGTGAAAGCACTCTGGGAGAAATGAGTGCATAGGAGTCTGAAACTCCCGAAGTCCGAAGAGATAAAGAGACAAAGATAATCTGGACCATTAGATACAGAGGGTACATGGCGAAAGATCATGAAATCCAGGTGAAGTACTCTGGGAGAAAACGAAGGAGTAAAGTTTTAAATCACCGAACACTGAATAGCCAAAGTAGCTGGGAGTCGTCGATCTGCAAGAGGACACATGTCATCAGATCGTGAAATCCAGAGAAAACGCTCTGGGAGAAGCAGAGTGTGGGGAAATTGAGATTTGAAACTGCCGAAGGCTGAAGTACCAAAGTGGAAGACAACTGTTGATTTGAAAGTGGACGCGTGGTGCCATATCTAGAACTTTGGGTATGAAACATTCTAGAGGAAAGAAGAGGGTGAAAACACCAAAGTCCCGAAGGAGATCTCGATCGTTGATCAAGGAGGGGGTCGAAGGACCATTGATCTGGTCTTGGTTGAAAAGTGTCGAAGTCCCCAAGAGGACCAGGGCCATCTATTTGGAAAGGACAACTGTCATAAGATCCGACACTCTAGAAGGATTCACTCCAGAGATTTGTGTTTATGGAGAGTGGATGTAGATCATTGATTGGAGTAGATGCATGGTGTCCGATATACAACTCCGGGTATGGAGCACTACGAGAGAAAAGAGTGATTGAAGGAGAAATAACTCTCGAAGGTCAGAGAGCCAGAGTTCATTAGAACCATCCATTTGTTGAGGACATGTGTAAGCAGTTCTTCCACTCCGAAAGATAGCTACTGATGGAGGAAGAGAAAGTTGAGAATTGAAACTCCCGAAACCCAAATCGCAAAATAAATCACAGATGTTGATTTAGAAAGGTTAGATTTGATCCATCAATTCAGAAAGGATAGATTTGATCTGTCAGTTTAGAATCATCATCAAGGTCATGATATCAATGGTCCCATTGCATTGCAGGTAGCGAAGCTGTGTGAACATTAAAAAGTTGAGGGCCGGCCAAAATCCAGACCATGGTTTTGGAGAAAGGACATGTGGAGGCTCAAGGTGAATTGTGGGGTGAAAAGTAGTTGGTTTCAAACCACCCTTGGATACACCCACAATCACGTGGATTACGTGAGGTCATCGCCCAAGGTAATGACAAGGAATGGCTTATCAGAAAAGGGGCTAGCGCCCAAACTCGGAGATTTCGCAAGCGAAAAAGGGGAGGGTTGCGAGTACCATTAGATTTGTACCCAGAAGTCGAAAGAGTCTGTGTTTAGTTGTAAAACGTGACCATAAAGGTCTCAAAGAGTCATTTAGCTCCAGAATTAGAGATCCTTGACTGGGAGGTCGAAATGGTTTCTCGAATTTCCAAATTAGAAACCATGGATGGAGAATCTGTCCTTTAAGAAAATCGAAACATTTTATGCCCCGTCATGGGTGTGTTACAAATTGGTATCAGAGCATGGTTACAACGCTTGGCCTACATGGGCTCATGCACGAGTCACATAAAGAGGTACAGTTATCTTCATTTACTCCTTGAGGAGAAGGAATACAGATTGAACCTGTGATTTTAGGAATTCTTGTTGAATTCCAATAGAAGAATTTCTTTAGCCATTTTTCAAAGTGATAACTACTCTTACAGGAGTAGGGATATGCTAATTAAAATTTATAATAAGACTTGAATGTGGATAGCTGAAGGTGGCAGGGTTCTTTCAAGAGTAGCTGAAGCCTGAAGGATGGATGACCTGGTGTTCGTAACACTTCTTCTAATAATGGGCTGTTGGAACCTCAGGCACTGATGATGGCTGATTATATAATGGTTAATACCTTTGTGGGATTAAAGGAATCTGATAGGATCATGTAGGATCCTTGGCAGTTATAATTACTTCTTTACATTAAACTTAGAGTATATAACTCCTCATAACTAGAGAAAGGTGATATGGGTAAAACCCTATGGACGGTGAGGCAAGGAGGTTTTCTTACTAGACGTTGTCATGTAAAGAGGAAAGTAACCCTAGTTGGTTATTGCCATGAGAGAAGGCAACATCAATACGAAATATGACTGTGAGATTAGTCCTGTAAGTGACTGAAATCCCAAACTAAAGGACACTAATGATGAAATTAAACTATCAAGTGAATGCATTAGGTAAAAAGGTGCAATAGATGCACCTACATATACACGAATGTGTATACATGATCATAAGGATGCTTGGAATATCCTTGGGAAAAGGATATATAGGCCTGATATGTCCATGTGTGTAAATGACATGGAAAAGGTGTAAGCAATAAGCTATCATGATGAATACTTAGCTATGTTTAATTATGCTTGAGTGAATGGGTTTAATGCATTGTGAAGCTTCTTAATATGAAGCCTCATATCAATACTAGTTAGGTATGAATGATATTAAACATGCAAGTGATGGATGTGTATGATGAAAGAGTATAGTTGTAGGCACCATATGGTTTCCATGATGAGTGAAATATAAAGAAAGAATTTCTCTTGTCCAGATTAAATGAATACTATGGATGCATGACTGAATCCATTTTGAAGAGTCATGAAATTTTTTCTCCAAATAATAGCTTGAGGGGAATGTATTCCCTTTCCTCGGGAATACTAATATAATTAGATAAAAGGGTAAATGAACAAAGATGCTCTGTTGTCATGATAAGAGGCAAATGATTATTCCTTTGAAGATTACATTTTGAAAGCATAATGTAATGAATAAGAAGACTAATGAATGAATAAAGGAGTATGTTTGATTGAATAGGCTTGGTTGGAGTCATGTTAAGAAAAGGAAGTGAGGCCTTTAGAGATAACTCAATTGGGCTAAAAATTCCCAGGCGGTGTAGAAATAATTGGAAGAAGGGGAGAGCCCCTAACTCCTTTTTTGCTATGTGTTATGTTTCCTCTGGAATGAAAAAGATAACTTACTAACAAAAGTAAATGTTTTGACACCATAGTGATGATGATTGTATTACTGCAGAAACATTCAAGAACTATGTATATTGCATTCATGGAAATCCTTGAGGATAATGTGATGAAATGCATAAAGATATGCTAGGACATTTTGAAGAATTTTTATGGATTTGAATGTTATGATACATGCATTTTAATTGATATTACAACTAATTATGCATGTTGTGTATAGAAAGGAATTGGAACTATTGAGGAAGAAAATTACCAATAATGGGCAACCTCAAGCAGAGGATGACCATGGGAAGGCTGTGGTCGAAAGACTAACGACATGACTGTGAGAATCCCGCTAAAGCACTGCTGATGAGGTGAAAATCAGAAAGAGGGTTCTAGCATCCAAGAAAAGTTGTATGCCATATATACCCAAGTAGGGTATGATTTGGAAAGGAGAACCCAAATTTTGGAGGTGTGAACTTATGATAGTGAATATTGATTGTATGATGCACCAACATCTGAACCAAATGATCTCTATTGACTCAAAAGGTCTAAAAACTTTACTAGGAGATTGTAGAAATTCCTTGATCAACTACAGATCGAGATCGTGTGGATCGTGAAAGAAAACCCTGATCGAATCAGGTTAATCAAGAGCCTGACAAAGGAAGTGAAAATGAGCCGTTTATCAGAAGGAAACTGATCTCAGTCATCAGATCAATTTCAATATCCACTGGAGTTAACAGATCAAATGCCAATCGTTCGATAAGATCGACAACCCATATTCATTGCGGAGATTGAATGGGCACATGGTTTAACGACAGAGCCTATGCCCGAAATTTAATTTCAATGTAGCTTTGTTTTGAGTTTGGGGTCCAATTGTAGATCAGACGACTCGTATTGATTGCGGAGCACGAAGGTGTAATTAACAGGCACACTAGTTCATGACCTGCAATCAACCAACACCGTTGATCTCCTCGGGGTGGATGATCAATGTTGGGTCACAAAAATATGACACTTTATTCATCTTTCATATACCATTTGTCGCCTTTATTTCCATTTCATTCTTCCATAAAACCATAATTATCATCACTTTCATTAAAACATATGGGTTTACATTTCCATTTTCCAAATTATTTATTTTGAGTATTTTTAAGAGAATTTGTGACTAAATATTAGAAAATTAACATATTTTCATTATATCTCAAAGTTGGATGCGTTTTGTGATGACTACAGGCATATTTGAAGATTTTCACAAAGTCAAAAATCACCACCTAGCTTCAAATTCGAATTCTATCTTCTTTGAAGATGTGGAGATAATCATTCAAGCTCACTTCAAGGAGAAGATGATGGATAGAATATCTTATCTAAGATATTTGTGGAGGATTTGAAGGGATAGGTTGAGAGAAAAGTGGATCTGTAATTATGAGTTTGTTATCTTTATTCATGTATAAATAAGCGGGTTCTCTCCTCATTTGAAGAGGAGGCCTCTCTCTAGAATAGATAATAGAAGAATAGAGTGATTGAGCTTTGATTCATAGTCTTGTAGTTTTGAGATAGTGATTTTCATTATTTGTCAAGTATTGGATTGTTTTAATGCAAGATTTTACTTTCTCATAGTGGTTTGTTATTTACCTTTTTGTCGTGTGTTGTTGTAGATTCTTTTAAAATGCTTTCATTAGATTTAATTTACACACTTTCATGTTTTCATAGATTAATTCTAGATTTCATGCTTTCGTAGTTAGATTAAGTTTTTTCTTTCATAGTTAGATTATGTCTCATTTGATTTCGTAGATTCAGTTTTAGTCTCAAGATTATGAAGCATTAGGATAGTTTCCTTTCATAGATTAGTCACATATTTTGTGCTTTCTTAGATTTAGATTCAACGACGGTAGTTTAACATGTTTCTTTTCAATCATTAGCATAGATTAGAAATCCTCTTACCCTACATATACTTTGTGTACATCTCATAAGATTATGACTCCGGATTGATAATTTATGTCGCAATTACTATCATATAATTCGCTCGACATTTTGGCGTCGTTGCCATGGAGGTGTTAAAAGGGTTATAGTTTAGGAATTTCTATTTCTAGTTGTTTGAAATTTGTTTTGTGAATAGCTTGGGGGAGGACAGTGTTGTAATACGAAAGGTAAGAACCTGCGCTTCCACTTTAGTGGGTCCATATCCAAAGCCAAGCATGTTTTATTTTGCAAATTAGTTTTATTTTGTAATTATTTTTCTTGCAAGTTTGTTTTTAGTATGCTTTTGCATTTTATATTATTGTAGTGTAAAGTTTGGATTGTGAATCAGTTTTTGTTCACTTTTGATTTCGTACATGTTTATCTTTAGTTTTGTTTTGATTTTGCACTTGTTTAGTACTAGTTCATTTCGCACTTGTTTCGTACTAGTTTTTCATTTTCGTTTTTTTTCTAGTATTTGGTTTGATTTTCATTAAAATGATTTTTCAATGAGCATAAGTCTATATCAGCTCACTCAGATCCTAGCAAAAGTTGGGATCCCTTCTTCTTGGGAAGAGGAGATATTGACAGCAACTGAAAACTTAATTACTCCCCCAGAGGCAAACGATGAATCAACATACAAAGCATTCTGCACATCTGATGACGAACAATTATGCGAGCAAGAGATCAAGGAGGATAACAAGGAATTGTGACACGATCTAAGGAGTGAAAACTAAGCCTACAAAAACATTATCAACCGATGGTTTCAAGTAGGTACCAGGTTAGATCCATTCAATTTTTCTTTTTCTTTTGTTAATTTACAATTTCAACCGTCAATTTTGCATGTTTACGTCTATTTTCGATTATCGTTTGAGAAATTCACAATGAACATATTCTTATTACTATTGCACTCATGGTTACATTGGATATTTGATTACATGTAACTAATATCTAAATTTTAATTAGAGTAGAATAGGTAGGAAGTTATTTTCAGTTTTTTCTTTAGCGTTGAATAAGTATGCTCTCCTCCGTGCTTCATGCGATCTCAAGGATTAGAAAGTAGGATGTCTCAAAGAATTAGTTGATGATTTGAAAACATACTTAATCAATTTTTCATCTTCAATTTGCAATTCATTTTGTCTCCATTTGCTACTAAATCTATTCTCTTTAATCTTTGAATTTGTCTTCTTTTAAATTTAAGAAAAAAGCAATAAAAAAAAAGTGATAAAACAACAAAATGTTTAAATAAAATTAGGATTCTTCTTTTATATAGGAATAAAAATTAAAATTGAAATTTGTATATAGTATCTTTTTGTTTTATTTAGGATTTAGGAATAAAAACATTTAAAATATATACATATATATAAACAAAAAAAAATAAAAATTGTTTCTTTTTTTTAAAAACAAACTTAATTTTTTTTTTTATAATAAAACCAGAAACAACACGCTTCCCAGAAATGCCCAGCATAGAAACATTTTGAACTGTAGGCTGCTGCTGAAAAAGATAATCATGCCGCCAACGAGGCGAGAGGGCTGGCAAAACTGTGGATATGTTGTGCTTGTATTGTTGGAATGGGAGGATGGTCATCTTCCCCACTACACTCTGCATACCCTGTATCAATCCCTCCTGGTAGAGCCCTGCCAAGTGTGCCTTTTTGTAGATGAAGTCATTGACCTATGGAGGCCAGAGTCATTCATATTTGCAAGCCATAAGCATTGCAATGATACCCACTAGTTGTAATTTCCCTTTGTAACAACCTGAACAGAAAGATATCTATCGATGATGTTCCCAGTGAGATAGAATGTCTCTGGCATCCAATCAAATTTTAGATGCACCTCTATCAACAAATCAATGAGGATTGCCCCCATATTCTCATTTCAATCTGCTTTTTCATATAATTTGGAGGTCGCTCACCTAGGTCCCTCCCTTTGGAAAGTAAGGGATATTGAAAGCCATTCATCAGAGTCTATTTAAATACTTTCCTCTCCCTTTGGTCGAGCACTCCGTACCTAGTGTACACTTCGTTACATAAGTCATAGTAGAATTCACATCATGATGTTTGGTAGATAATGCATGCATCTCCATCATCCATATTTGCTTCATCATGCATTGATTTTTCCATCTTTCATGCCACATATATAAAGTATATGATCATTCATTGGGACTAAAACTAGCTTATCTTCCTGAGACTCCTGCTTTTGCCTCTGCATATGGGTCTTAGATTGCTGCTCGATTTGTTACCAGTGGATACTCTTGAATGGAAACTGTATGGGATGTTGGTCCCATAGCTCATCGGGCATAGTGTCTTCTCATCATTCATGGATGAGTTCATCGGTCTGGGCTAGAGAGAAATAGAAACTTACTTGCATTCTGAAGTTACATCAAACGTGGACATCCAAATGCTGAACTAATATCGCATGCTGAACTAGCTGAACTTACACATACCTTTCGACCAACCACATCAATTTGATTTAGATTATGATGCACCCTGATCTATATAAATTATATTTATATTAATAAATAAAGTGCCAGAACAAAAGGTATCTTCGTGAACTAAAGAGAAAGAAGAAACCACAGGAGAAGAGAAAAGTACAGGCAAAGTCCTTACAAAGCCAGGGTGCTGATTAAGTTTTTTTTGGTAGAATGAGTGGGTAAGATCACAGAGTGGTCATGATAACCTGACTGAGCAATGATTATCAGTGCTTGTGATAACTGGATGATAGATTCAATCTTTCCCAAACAAATCACAAATTCAGTATACAATTGCAAAAAGCGTGCCACTAATGTAGTGATTTGCCTCTTGGATGAGGAGAAAGTTGTTCAAGCATTTACAGATCTTTGGATGTGTCTCACGTTTTACAGATATTTTGTGGATACATATGCAACCATTTAGAAACAGATTGATATTGAGATCTGTAAATAAATATGGAAATCCCTCCGAATAGGCTCCTTGTCTACTTCATATGAGATCCTCCTCATATCGATCTTGAATGGTGAATGGGAGATACAACAATTCCAAGACTCAACATATTACCTCTTCTCTATCCATGCCCCAACAAGATCTCTCCCAGTTGAATTGGCAAGCGGAAGGGATCCATAGCGACACTATTGATGGAATGAACGGTGGAGGAAATGGAAAAACAACTTGAGATATTATTTAATTATAAAATGGTAAAGATATGTTGTTTTGAGTGATTCTTGCTGGGATCGGTGGCATCCTCTTTTATGGTAAAGAAGCTCGCTGCAGAAGCTTCACAAATATTTCTCCATGTTCTAAGTATAGGTACGTTATGACAGTTTTGTTGTAAGTCTATATAACAGAGAAAAGCTATCGCCACAATTTATTTTTTTATACGGTTCTAGAACCATGAAGGAAAGACTAATTTCTCGAGACTCTTCTGTTGCTCAACCTAAGATTTCAGAAGACTACATGCAAAATCAAGATTCAAATATTAAAATAGGTGATAGATGTCAAGTTGAACCTAGAGGTAAGAGGGGTGCAGTTATGTTTCTGGGCAGGGAAGAAACTCTTCCACCTGGATTTTGGGTTGGAGTTTAATATGACGAACCTGTTGACATGCACGATGGAATGGTGAAAGGAAAACGGTATTTTAGTTGTCCACCATTGCAAGGTGCTATGCTTCAACCAGATAAAGTGAAGGTGGGAGATTATCCTGAGTAGGATCCATTTGGGGAAGGACTGGTTGCATCTTCAATTCCTAAAGGATCGGAGGCTGCAATTTCGGTGATTATCGAGGAAATATGCAATGCAAAGGCGAGAGTCATATAATGACAATCACAAAACTATTTTGGGAAGGTCTACACATATGATGGTTTATACGAGGTTGTCTGGTACTGGGCTAAGAGGGGACTGACAGGCTTCACCGTTTTCAAATTTTGTCTAAGGCGGCTGGAAGGGTAGCCAGTATTGACAAATGACCAGGTTCGTTTCATTCGTGCTCAGCTGCCAATGTCTCCTTCTGAGTTACCAAGGTTGGCATCTAAGGATATCGACAATGGCTGATGAGGATATCCAACCTCTTGTCTGTGATAATGGGTCTGGTATGGTTAAGGCAGGATTTCTGGGGGAAGATGCTCCTCGTGCAACACCAGAAAAATAATTATTTTATTATAAAATTTGTTTTAAAACAATTTCATTTTTTTTCTTTGGTTTCTTCAATTTGTTTGTTTGATTTAAATTTTTTTTTTTTTTTTTTGGTTTGTTTATAAAAAAAAAAATTACAAAAACAAAAAAAAATTATAAAAATAGAAAAAAAAAAATGCAAATAGACTTTTTCACTAATTCTTGACAACAATATCAAAACATGTTTTCATGATTAACGTAATTTGTTTTTCTTGAATCACTTCAAACAACAAACAACACTGGAATAAGCGTGCAACAACAGGTATAAGAATGGATTTTATTTCTTTTCTTTTGGCACATTCGTACTTCTTTCTCCATGATTATGTTTTTCAAACTTCTCACAAGTTTTCATGCAGGAATTGGTACTAAGGTTTTTCAGGTTCAGAGCCGGTCACATCTCATGACAAATTGATTTTCAAGAATCACAAAATATTTCCGTGAAACATGCCTTGTTGGACACTTTGAAGGAGATGATCTTCATACATCTCATGACGTTTGCAGTTACACAAGAAACCGTTCATAAACCCATTTGCGTCATGAATGTTTACTCTCATTTCTCCGTCAACACACATTGATCATCCATGTTGAAGTTTGCTATTTCATTGCCTTATCGATCCCAGATTCACAGATGCCTATCTTTCTAAGTCACATACATCTCTTTCATCTTTTCCATTCATTTTTCCTTGCAAATAAAACCATTCATTTCCCTTTTTGACAACTACATTACCCTGCTTTCTCTTTCCTACACACTGTTGCTACCGAGGCCTTTTCATCTATAGTCCTACCAATCATTTTTACAAACTCGTGTTGAATGATGTGGGATTCCTTAAGGCCCACCTTTCAACAAGTCTTGCCCCATCAACCTCAACACCTTATTTGGGATATAGACTAGAGTTCCTTTTGAGTACTTGGAGACTTGCATGCCTTAATGGCAAGTTCTCTCGCTGAAAATCATGGGAATACATCATTGTCCCTTGATCGTCAAATCTTGCAAGTGGCTCGACATCAGCTCATTCATTCACACTTCACAAGATGTACTCAGGTACCTTGGCACTCATTGACATCAATGATGAGTTGCCTCACATTGGTTAACGAAATTAATCAATGGTCGGTAATCCAATGACTTCTCTTCATGCTCGACATTGACACATTCATTCGCATGACTAGAATTGTACCACCGGGTTTCGAAGCAGGTGACGACTATAAAATTTTCCATGATTCCATCAGTAGTTGCAGTTGTATTTTCCAGCCATATGAGAGTACCACAGTTCCACTTCCATAGTTCCTCTTTTCCATGATACACTAGCAACGGTTCAGATTCCTCCACTTCATATTCTCTGATCCAACAGTTCTAGCAGTCGCAGCTACAGTAGCATTCACCTTTCACATGATCATATAGCAGCGACATCTTCCATGCTCAAGTAGCCACATCAGCCATATTCTTATTGCATAGTTCATCAACTTTTTGGGTAAGTGGAGGTATGTTCTTTTCTAATCTTTAATCATGCAATTCCTTAAGTGCTAAAAACAAATAAATTTGGAAAATTTCCTTACCTTAGTCTTCTCCTTTTCCTACACATACCACATCTTCAGTTGGGCGGGGGGGGGGGATATTCATGTCATAATTCCATTTACATATTCATCATCTCATTTTACCATCAACCAACATGTCTTTCCCAAACTAAACTATGTTGCATTTGATTCTAAAAGCATTGATATATATTGGCACGATTAAAAAAAAAAGGGCTTTCTAATTAAATTGATGACTTATCATTTCCAGTACATGCATGTTTCTAATATTATGAATTGCAGCAAGAAAACAAGTAAAAATGAATAAGTGTTGTTAACACAGGAACCAACATTTGTCATATTGATGGTTGTCACACAAGAACCAACCATAAGAAATATTAGCTACCATTCATGTATCTCATCATGAAATGATTTATTATTACACATCATCATCATGTAAAGCCACAACTAAGATGCCAAAAGCCTAAAGAGAATTCATGCAAAGTTGCATGAGGACATGCAACAAGTTCAGTTGGGGGGAATGTTGG
>ML780909.1:111460-178257 GCA_009831015.1 Picea engelmannii
TATATACATGGATGCATGAGATGCTAACAGTTTGTTTGGCTGTGTAAAGAATGAATTGCAGAGAGGAAATGGATCTTGGATATGGCAGTATTGTAAGCCTATAAGGAAGACCAATTGCCTACTGAGCCAAACTACAAGTAATGGTATTTCATTTTTGAGAAAGTGAATTTGATTGTTAGTATGCACAATTATGAAATTGTTTGTGATGACGTTATAAAGGTGCAATAAAAATGTATGTGCATGGAAAACTAACAATTTCTTTGGATGGCTGAAGTTGAAAGTGAAGGAAGAAAAGGGGTCTTGGATATGGTAGCATTGTAAGCCCATAAGGAAGACCAATTGCATGCTGAGCCAAACCTCTATGGGAAGGAAAGTCCCATAATTATGAATCTGGTTCCTGTGCAGAACAAATATGAAAATAAAATGTGGAGTTGGAAATCTGTAGGTGACAGATTTACAAGGAAACTCTGAATTCAAAATTTATAATGATGTCTCATGAATTTATGTATGCCTATGATACAAGTGAAAGGAAAAGATCTATGAAGAGTGTAGAGTTGAGAGACTGAGCTCTCGGGTTCGAGGAAGAACTATGAAAAAGAGTATGTTTTGATCGCATGAAATAGAGACTGACTCAGGTGAAGGAGAGTAACCTTCATCCCTATATATGACTGAGTCAGTAGAAGTAGAGTAACTATCATCCCTATCTATTTCTGTGCAAGGAGAAGGAGAGTAACCTTCATACCTAACTTTCGTTCAGCTGGAAGGATGTCAAGCTAAAAATAATGAAAAATGGCTACTACTGAGCCATGAGAACCCCGTGGTAATCCATGATTTCCTAGAATATATTGTGTTGAGGTAACACAAGATGGAGGGATGCCTCAATAGAGCACGTCTGAGGGACGCCTTGACTGTAAGGATCGATAAAGTATCTAGAATCCTATGCGAGAAAACCTTAGCAAGGGAAGATGGATCACCCGAGGGACTGTATAGCAGATAAGGGGATGCATGAGCCTGGGCTTGGAGGGTGAGTGACCATAAGGAATATGAGACCTTAATAGTTCTTGTAAACTAGTGATTGGGATCATGCACATGATGGGTAGTTATTCCTGTGCGAGAAAAAATTGGAAAGGCAAGTTGGATCACTCGAGGGACTGTATAGTAGAGAAGGGGATTCCTGAGCCTAGGCATGGAGGGTGAGTGATCGTAAGGAAGATGAGACCTTGATAGTTCTTGTAAACTGTTGATTAGGATCATACACACAATGAGTATGTCAAGGAAAAAAATGAGCCTGGATAACAAGAAAACCATGTGGATACAAATCCACAAACTGCACAGATAATTATTGTGCTAAGATTATGAAATTTTCCTAGAAATGTTTATGCAATGTTTTCACATAAGACGATGATTAACGTGCTTGTTGTCCAAGAATTACTGAAAGTAGGTGACGAATATTAAGGGTATGAAAAAGGAACTGACTGTAAAACAAGGATCAAGATTTCTGAAATAGCTGAATGAGAAAGGCATGACATGTGTTTTTGAGAAAGAACACCGAGGACGATGTTCCTTTAAGGGGGAGGGAATTGTAACATCCCTATTTCCCCAAACTTGTAATTAATCATAAAATAGGATTACCATGATAAGGCATGTGGACGATGTAAATGTATTATTGTTAAATTTCCCATAACTAACTGATGGGGGGTGAAGCCTTGAAGTATGAGCCATGATATCTCTAGAGGAAGGAAATCGGTTAATGAAGAAAGGACCAGTGGTTGAATCATCAACCACCCCCATGAATGGAAGCATGGTCTAGCTACAGAATGACAACCCGAAGTACCACAAAGACCTGCAAACTCGATCTTCCTTCTGATAGAAGGAACATGACAGGTCGAAAGACTTCCAAAGGAGGGACGGTAAGATACATACAAACACACAACAATATGAGAGACACTAGATGAGAGCGCAAGCTTGAAAAGGGGATGTGGGAACTAAAAGGAAGTGAAAATATCATGACCTAAAGGACCGAACATGAGCTTGATGCTGGGAAAACATCTGATAAACCTCGCAGGGTCGTTGTGACAGAGAGAGTTTTCTCTGAGAGATGGCGTAAATTCCCTCATGATATCATGGCTTGGCACGGGGGTGGCCAGAGTGATAAGAATGAATGCCTCTGAACCTATGGTTGGGTGGAAAGGCACACACCCACAATTAGTTAGTTGGATGCAAATTGTAATAGATAAGTATTCTCATACCTTGTGAAATTGAGTTGTAATTGTGTAATAAAATTAGATATACTGTGAATGACACAAGGATGGATATGTTTTCTTAATGATTTATACTATATCCATTTTTGTGTCTGCTTGATGGTGTAATTAGGAAAGTAAGAAATTATATGAATTGGACATATTTTGTATTCGTAAATGCTTGCACCCTATGGTGGATTAAACTAGATCCACGAGCTGCGAGTTCGTCAATCTTGGGCACAGTTTCACGTACGCATGTCGATAATCCTAATTGTTCGGAGTCCCTTGGAGGAGGGAGTTTGTTAAATCTTAGGAGAGCTAGTGCAGGTATGCAGAGGATCTCTACGAGACATGCAGAGACCAAGAACCACTTAAGTTCTAGAGTTTAGGAATGAGCGTAAGGGGTGCGCAGAAGGATTCTTCCAAGCGTTAAGTTCAAGAGAAAGAGCGCAAAGCTCTTAATCCTTTCAGACCTAGCAAATCTTAGGAAGAATAATGAATTTGAAGTATCGAAAAAGTGCGGGTCCCTTGTTTGGAAGACGAACGGATGAAATATGTTCCGAAGAAGCCACGGTCTGTTGTGATTGTTGGGTACGGGAAAGTGTTGGCATGTTTACAGGAAGAATGTGCTTTTCATTGATGGAAAGGACAACAACGAACCAAACCTCGAGAGTGAATAAGATGAGAAATCTAAGAAGAGATAGCGAGTTCTAGAAGTGCATTCGAGATCCAAGAGATGGACTTGCAGGAGGAGAAAATGTCGAGACCTTTGAACACTAAGAAAACATTCTAAGTCAGAGAGATTAGAAATCTCAAGAAGAGAAGTACATATCTGATCCGTTGGATCTGAGTGTCGAGGATCAACAGTCGTTGGATTCAGAAATACATGCATGAAGGATAAGCCTTTGGATGAGCGTAGGAGAGAGGCTTGTCAATGTCCTAAAGTCTAGAAGTAAGTAGGGACCGTCCATCATCAAGATTGACAGGTGGCACATGATCCACAACTCCAGAGAAAATAACTTCGAGAACTTTCAGTTTGAGATATGAAATCCCCGAAGTCTCGAGAGTCAGAGAGTCAGAGTAAACGTTCGCTGTCAGACCATTTTAAAGTGGAAGGATAGGATAACCTAGAAAAGAAACATCGCAGAAATATTGAGGCATCAATCTAAGAACATGATCGATGAACAACATTTAGTTTGGGTCTAAATAGTTGCGAGGAGGTTACTGTTCGAGGATTCTCACTTCGGAAGAATTGGTGACTTGAAAATTTGAAATACTCGAAGTCCCAAAGGCTGAAGTCCCGAAGTGAATGAGGATCCACGCTAGCAAGCCTAGATAAACAAGGACACATGGTGCAATCAGACAATGACAAGTGTCAAGTTGATTCGACATTTCAGGTATGTGCAAATCACAAATCTGAGTGCAAGGTGGTAGCTACTAGGCTCATGACACATCATCAAGTGACGTAAGTAAGTGATGTCACTCCAGACATTTTAACACCAGCGATTAGCCTAAAGTCTTGAAGTCCTGAATGCTGAAGACTCGAAGAAGATTCAGACCGTCGATTGCCAGAAGGATGCGTGGAAGAAATCTGTGTAGTTCGGGGAAAAAATTCTGGAAAAAGCGAGAAAAGAAAGTTAAGAGTTGAGATTCTCGAACCCTGAAAACCCGAATTCAATATCAATCGTCCAATTTTGAGAGACAAATGTCAGTCAATCACTAACTCCAGATAAAAGCAAAGGAAGGAGGAAAGGTTGGAAAGTTGATATTGCCAAACACCAAATACCAGAAGGGATTGCGACCGTTTATTCGAGGAGGACAAATGTAAATAGATCTTCCATTTCAGAAGATATCTAGTCAGAAGAAACGAGAATTTGAGACTTGAAATCTATGAAGTCTAGAGACCCAAAGGAGATCTCGACCATCGATCCAAAAGGGGACACGTGTCAGTGGATTGTTAGCTCCATTAAAAATAAAAGAAAGGTTGAAAGGTCGGAAAGTTGATATTTTCGAACCCCGAATACCCAAAGGGATTGTGACTGTTGATCCAAAATGGACATGCATCATTGGATCGTGGACTCTAGGTGAAATGCTCCCAGAGCAAGTGGAGCTTGAGAATTGAGACACTCGAAGCCTAAAAGGTGAAATCAATCTCGTCCGTTGGTTCGGAGGGCCACATGTCACTTGGCTATTGAGACTAAGGATCATGCATGGACGGAGGAAGGAAGGCAGGAAAAGACAAGAGATCTAAGACGTTGATCGAGGGATTCTATCAGAGACCATGAGATTGACGATCACGCATAATTGGGATATCGAAAGTTGCTCGCAAGTTAATTTTCTGAGGGTAGGCCGCAATTGAAACCACAGTATCAAAGAAAGGGTACATGGAAGCTGGAGGTAGATTGCAGGGAGACAAGAGGTTAATCCAAAAACCACCGTTGGACGTGCCTGTAATCATTAGCTTATGCAAAGACGTAGCCCTAGGTCACATGTGATAGGGGTCTAATGAGAAGAGAGCCCATGCCCACAATCCCATGGTCATGTGAAGTTCATTTCCCAAGGTCATATTGAAATAAAGGGAGCTAGCACTCACTAGAACAAGAATGTCAAGCACCTTTTGAATCAACGTTTGGTCACCGCCAGTGGTAATTTGAAGGTAGGGGATTAGAAGCCAAAGAATCCATAATTGACTAGCTATAACTAACATAGAATATGAAGAGTTTCAACATCCAGAGAAGACAAAGAATATTTGGATAACTTCCACTGATGATGAACATATATAGGACAACCACCAGAGAAGACGAAGAGTTGCTATGATGATCGGGTAGAGGACATGACATGAGAATCAAATGAAAAATAGAGAACAGTGGGTGCCACTTCGATAGTGATGCATGTGGGTAGGTAGAGATGAAGAGGAGTACCTGAAGAGGAGATAAGAGATGTAGTGCATAGGATGCAGAGGCAACACAGAGTATAAAGAGTAGAAAGAGAAGTTGAATAGGGCATCGATGTGCAGAGCAAGAAAATGAACAGATGATAGAAGCGAAATAGAGAATAGAAGCTGGAAGATACAAAGAAAGTAAGTAAAGTTTTGTAAGATTCAATCAGGATGGTAGGGTGGTGCTAGGGAGGATTGAAGTCCTTTAAATTCTAGTTGGTGCTAGAAGATATTCTGGGATTTGGTGCTTCCTTCTAGTGGGTTCTAGAGAAACCTGGGAGTTTGTTCTTCCATATAGTTGGTTCTCTCTGCAAGTTGTAGCTTGCTATCATAGGTTGTATCCTCATATTTGAGTTGGATCTCAAAGACTGTGATGTACATGAAAGTTGGATATTGATTGACATCCTAAGAAGAAGAGGTTTTCTCCCTTTATGGGTTTCCTCATCAAAAATCCGTGTCTCTGTGTATTCTGTGTGATGGATCAAATACTGTTTATCTATGCATGTTAAGTTGTCAGTAACACATTAAATAATAATTTAGAAACATTAAGAAAAGAACAAAATGTTTCAATCTTATATTATAACTGATTCACCCCCCCCTCTCAGTTATATTTCCAACAATTGGTATCAGAGTGGGTTCCTTTTATTTAAAGGTAGATTAGTAAGCTTAAACATGACAAGTCATGAAGGAACTTCAACCAATAAGGCCCCCCTAATCAATGAAACACACGTTTCCTTCTAGAAAGTTAGGATGAGATCCTACATAATGGATTTAGGTGTAGATGTCTGGGATGTGGTAGAGACTGGTTATGTAAAGCCAGTTGTACTAGCTAATAAGGATGACAAGCTAGATTTCAGCTTCAACGCTAAAGATATGAATTCTATTCTGAATGGGCTTGCAAAAACAGAGTTTGTCAAAGTCATGCACTGTGATTCAACAAAAGTTATGTTGGACAAGCGGATAATCAGTGATGAAGGTGATGAAAAAGTGAAAGACGCAAAACTTCAGACTCATAGACGGAAGTTTGAGAAGTTAAATATGGATGAATATGAAACTATCAGTAAGTACTTCTTACATGTAGAATAACTTGTCAACACTATGAAAGGCCTAGGTGAAATGATAGCTGATTCTTTTCTAATCCAGAAAATATTAAGATCACTTCCTGATAGATTTAACTCAAAGGTCTCTACTATAGAGGAGATAGTTGATCTCAAAACATTGACACTAGATCAACTTCTTGGAACCCTAACTTCTTATGAAATGAGAATCACCAAAGGTAAATCCACTACAAGAGAGGCATCTTTTAAACTATAGAAAAACATAGACTCCGATATAGATGAGATTGAAGAAAATTTTGTGAGAAGACTGAAGAAAGGATTAGGAAAATACAAAGGTAAATTGCCCTTCAAATGTTTCAACTGTGGTAAGATAGGTCACTTTGCATATAAGTGTCCTCACAAAATAAATGATCATACATATGACAATGAATAGAAGCACAAACACAAAAAGGTCTATAAAGAGAATAATTTTAAGAAGAAAATCCTTTGTGTAAACAATGATGATGATCCCTCAGATGTTGAAAGCAATGACTCTTCTATTGAAGATAAAATAAATGATATCATGCTAATAGCTTTGGAAGATATAAACACTGAAGATACACCAAATGAGTTCACTGACTGTTGTTATAACCCTAATTTGCACTAGCATACTTACCTGGCATCAAGCCATCTCAGACTCCTTCTTTGCCAAAACACTACTAACCATCTCTTCTTAAAAACCCCCTTTATAAAGGCCCACATGCCCTGCTCCATTACTGAACGCATGTACATGCTATATGATCCAATACAACCCGCGTGTACCTACAAAAGCATAGAAAAAGGAAAGTTGCTGACGAAACACACAACTTTGGGCAAGTTAACTAAACCTTTTGGCCATGAATGGCTGGTCATTCGACCAAATACCTAGCTCCTTCTAGCCTATAAAAGAATGGGTAAGGGTCCCATTTGAAAGAAGGAAAATCATGGTAATTAGACTATACCAAATTGAGCATTCCCTTTGTCCCAACCTTTAGCCATCCTTGTGCAAAGAGAAATATAGAGAAAATAAGTTGGAGGATAGTTGAAGAGGAGCCCAGGACCAGGTTCGTGGAGCAGTGGCCGACTTCATCATTGTAAGTTGATTTAGTGAAGTTAATAATAAAGAAGTACTTTTCCCATCCCACCATATGAGGTTTTCATTGTTCATTGCATACATGTTGATTAAATCTCTAACCCATTAACCTGTAGATCAAATGCATGTGGAGTTCTTTGTTTGTCTTTTGTGAATGATGGTCAGCCTTGGGAGGAGAGTTGCAGTCAAAGAGCGACCAAGTGTGAAGAATGATCGATATCAAATGCCAGAAACAAATTATGTTCACTTGATCTTCTTAACTATGTATTTTCTTAAGAATAATGGGGATTAGGTCTGGGATGACGGTAAAAAGTAGGAATCTTTAGGTATTTTTTGCATGCATGATAAAACCATAAGTGTTATTCCGTAGGGGGATTTCCCACTCACAAAAGAATCAGTGACCATACTAGGGATCTCTCGGGTTTTCTAGTGATACTTGTTGGGTATTTTTAATTAGTTTTACTACCTTTTTCTGAGTTTCTGCAAAATTCTGAGCTAGTAGGGATTCTGGTCTTCCATACTAGTATTCCTTGCTTTCTTTGCTTGGCTGATTTTTATTTTGCGAAAGTCATAGAGGTACATGCGGCCTGTATAAGGCCTGCATGCGTGTACCCATGCCCTACCTTCACATAGCTTGCGTGCACACGCTAGCTAATGAAGTGTTAGTCATGTGTTTGAGTTCATAATTTTTTTTTTAGAGAGGAAGTCATCCTCTCCCCTGTCAAAAGTGTTGTGGTGGGAAATCCCCCTATGGACTAGAAAATAGGGTTATATTATGCATGCAGATATGAACAAAAGAAACCTACTTTCTACCTTCATCCCCAGACCTAATTCCAATTTATTTTCAGCAAATACATGGTTAGAACAACATACCTTGTTTCGGATGTTCGATGTCGATCCTTCTTCACACTTGATCGCTTTTTGGCAACTCTCCTCCCAAGGATGACCTGCATAGAAAACAAGCAACAAACTACACATGCATTTTACCTACAGACTGATGGGTTAGAGATTCAAACATATATTTACTGAAATATGAAGAACTCATATAGTGGGATGGGAAAATCATTTCTTTATTATTAACTTTAATGATTCAACTTACAATGTCGAGACCAACCATGCTCCACGAATCCTGATCCTGGGCTCCTCTTCAAATGTCCTCCAACTTCTTTGATTTGTATCTCTCTTTGCACAAGGATGGATAAAGGGTTGGGATGATGGGAATGTGCAATTGGGCAGAGTTTCTTTACTCTTATTCTCCTCCTCCAAATGGGACCCCTAACCCTTCTTTAATAGGCTAGAATAAGCTAGGTATTTGGATGAACCCTCGGCCATGCATGGTCGGGAGTTTCAATTAACTCACCCAAATTTGTTTGTTCCTTCGACAACTTTCATTTTTTCATGATTTTGTAGGTCCACGTGGGCTACTTTAGGTCATCTAGCGTGTACACACATGTAGTAATGGATTAGGGTGCGTGGGCCCTTATAAAAGTGGTTTTTTAAAGAGTTGTTCAACAATGCTTTGGCAAAGAAGGGATCTGAGATGGCATGATGCTAGGTAAGCATGTATGGTGCAAATTAGGGTTATAACAGATGCCCCCTAATGTGTGAGGTCAGAATAGCATCTGATGGCCGAAATACATTACCAATCTTTACTGATGTGCCAAATAAGTGAGCCCAGGGACCAGGAACTAGGAGGCACCGTCTACAAAATAAAAAATGTCTCATCGAGGCAGGCATACCCATGCTCGGGATAAAATAGAATCATGGCTACCAATAAAATACACTGTAGATCCATGTCAAATAACTATATAATGTGTAGCCACGACCAGTACATAGCAGATCTACATCTCGAAATAAAAAAAGATATACATATAGAGTATCCATATTCTAGAAGCTGATACGACCTGATGGCTGGAGATGAGATCTTCAGAGCTCGAGCAACAACTTCAAAATCTTCAAAACTCAAGGTAGGAGTGTAATATGAGTGTACGACTTCACTACCCAAAGGTCTTCGATGGCTCATCGGTCATGGACTAGATAATCTTGATGATCAGACTGAAGGCTTCATTGATTTCGAACAAGGACTTGATTGGACATTCAGGATGGCCGGGTATGAGGGCAAGAGACAAATTGTAGAGGGGCCGACTCAAGCTTGGTAGAAACTTCCTTTGGAAAACAACATGACAAATGATGAGATTTAGGCAGCATGGCATTAATCATAAGTTTACGAAGCAAGAGGCAACGCAAACTCTCCATATGTTTGGAGGACACAACTCTATGTAGCTAGAACAACTTCCTAAGGTCATATTACATCCCATAGTTTGATGAACAAATGGATAGATGTGCTTTATCCAAGGGCAACTCATTATGCTGCCAATAAAGAAAATAGTTTTCCCTTCCTCTTTTTGGGGTATATTTGATTTTTTTGTCTTTTTCAATAATTTTGGAAAAAAGAATAAAGGAATGTTACGTTACAATGGAGGAACGAGTGTTACAAACATACAAGTTCAAGGCGTAAGGACAAGACTGATGTTCAGAATAATGATACTCGAGGAAAATCCTCTTGGGGCCAAGGGTGCTAAGACGCAGAAGCAAAGTTCTACAAGGCTGACGTATAAGGTATGCAAACGCGGTTAACAAAACACATAATGGTAACGTCCTTCGATGTAAGTTTAACGAGCCCAGAGAAGGTAATCTCGGTGGTTTTTCATATTTAGAGAGTCTGAAAAAACATAAAAGGAGACTCCATTGGGGTACCTTTTTCGAAGATAGTCTGGTCGGTTCGAAAAAGGGTTAAACTAGCACCGACAAGACGTCTATTCAAAATCATTTTAACAAGTGTGATAAGGACAAGATCACTCGTCCATTTTTTCATTTTTAAGGAGTCTGAAAAAAGATTAACTATGGACTCCGTCAGGAATGTTCTTCTGGGCCAGTTTAATGAGTGTGAAAGAATAAGGTCACTTGATGATATTTTCAATTTTAGGGAGTCTAAAAAGAGCTTAACTATGGACTCCGAGGGGGTTCCTTTTTTGTAAGTTTAGTCCCTCAGGCCTGAAAAAGGGCTAAAATGATACCTGAGAGTACTCTTTTAAAGAACTGAAGTTCCATAGAGTATACCCTTGTTCGTACATTTGACCGTCCGGACCAAAAAAGGGGTAAACTACCGTCGGAAATACGTGACTTCAAATTTCAGTTTAACGAGCGTGAAAGGCCACAAGATCGCTTGACAATCTTTTCATGTTTAGAGGGTTTGAAAAGGGCTTAAAAGAAGACCCATTATATCTTTTGGGAGTCCTGAGGGTGAGGTCAAGAGCAAAAAGGAATCGTGCAAATGAGGCTCAAACTCATAATCAGGAAAAACTACAAGGACTCCCAAGCCTACAGTGATTAAAGACAACATAGATACCATAATGCAACCAGGATCTACCTAGGGCATCCATGTTCTGGTAAGCTCTACCACCAAGTCGTGACACTTCTAAAGTAGCTATGATGGTTCTGTGTCACAACCTGATGGGATCGATCCTATGGAAAAGGAAAAAGACAATGAGATACAAAAGTCAGGGTAGAAACCTAACCTATATGCTCAAGTTGATCCTCAGAAAAGTTTTTTCACGGACCATCAAAAATTACCGAAAACTCCAAAAACTTGTCCCAATACCCGATCATATCCCTCCTATGCAACTCCTGAATCACTCTAAATGGTTTTTGGTTTAAAGAAAATGATAAGGGAGGCCAAAAAGTGACAAAAAGAGGCCAAAAAGTCTATAAATAGAGGCTGGCAGCTCATTATCACCATTGCTGATTTGGAAATTGATCGTGGAGCCAAAAGACTCCCTTTGATAAAAGCGGTGATTCTGGGAGCTACAGTGGACGAAATGAACTTCTGTCTGGACCAAGTAAGTACAGACTCTCTTAAATTGCATTTTCAGTCTTTATTTTTTCATTGGGTTTCATTTTTTATGGGGGCATCGACCTTTAAAAGTTCGGCCCTAGGTCCATGCAGGCTGTCTCAGGACAGGCTGCGTGTACACGCATGCAGTAATGGGTTAGGGTACGTGGGCCCTTATAAAACAAGATTTTTAAAGAGTTGTTCAATAGTGATTTGGCAAAGAATGGATCTGAGATGGCCTGATGCCAGATAAGCATGTATGGTGCAAATTAGGGTTATAACAAGAAGTGATCCTTCTCAGGGGTTTTCTGGATCTCATTCTGGCCTTTGTTTTTGTAGTTTGTAGCTTAGGTACCACCTCAAATTGGTTTTGTTCTATGAATTTTTCCTTGAATTGTTTTTCTTTTCTGTCAAAGTAAGTTTTTGAGTCTTCAAGGGACTTTGGTTCTCAATACCAGTAGTCTCTTCCAGTGTTTGATTGATTTTTTTTTTCATTTTTTGAAGAATTGCAGAGGTACACACAGCCTGTATTAGGCTTGCATGCGTGTACACACACTCTGACCTTACACAGCTTGCGTGCACACGCTGGCTATTGAACTGTCAACAACGTGCCCATTGAGAAATTTTTGTTTAAGGAGAGGCAATGATCCTCTTCCTTATCAAGAGTTATACCTCTCAAGAATTTCCTTGATTTAATCTTGGTCTTTGTCATAGAATTTTTAGCCTAGGTTGGATTCCAGCATAGCTTCCTTTTTCATTGAAAGATTTCTTGTGTTTCCTAGCTTTTTAAACTTATTTTTAGCTTGAAATTTTAAGAAAAATGAGTTGCATTTTGAATCTTTTGTTATTTCTGCTTTTATCGGAAGAAAAAAATAAAAAAATATTTTGTTAGATCTCTTTCTTTCCTGGCATTTTCTTTGCATTGTTATTTGAAAAAGAAAAGAAATTAGCAGTGTTGTATTTTCTTCTCATCTTAAAAGTATTTCAAAAAAAATAAAAAAATATATAATCATTCTTTGCAAGTGTTCATATAAGTTTCATCATTTTTCGCAAGAGTCTTAACACCATCAGTTGCACTACCATACCCTTTTGAGTAAATCATGCCAGTAAAAAGAACACTAATTAAAATTTACTAGACTTTGTGTTTGTAGGGTCCATCAACTAGATTAGGCTAGAGCCTTGATTTATGTTGGAGAGGAAACTCTTCAAAGCTATAAAACATACATACGAGTCTGTGCTAAGGAGTGTAGAAGTCCAGTAACGTGGAAATTATTCAGGATCCCCCTCTAGCACAGGGGCTAAACACGAGGTCGTGTGCGGAAAGGTAGTGAAGATAACCCCTCCAAATCTAGACCAAGCGTAGTGGGAAACACATATAGAGGACTTTTCTTGGGATTCCATTGATCACATTTGCCATGGAGCTTCGTGGGTCTCGAATATTTTCGATGTCCTCATTCGTCTTCTAGAACACTTGCTTTCGATACCCTTGATAGGTTTTGGGATTGATATCCTGCTCATTGTGGTCCACCCGATTGTTGACTATACCCGCCTGGTGATTGTTCATGAGCTGGCAACCTAGTTGCCTTTATTTTAGGTACTTACATAGGTGACCATGGGGGTATACCGCAGTACCTAGGCAGACATCGGGCCATGCTTTGCAGAGTATGCCCGGAGGGTGCTTCTGTATTTGAGTTGCACTTGCACCAGTAAGTTACTCTAGTGTTGGTTGGTGTAACTTTTCTTCCAACTAGTTAGTCCTTTGCTTGAGTTGCCTTTAGGAAATTTTAGTGAGTGCTCTGTGCTCCCTAGTTTTCCATAGTGAGTTAGTCAGTTGTTTATGTGGGTGTCTGACCTAGGGTGGTAGACCACCCAGTCCACTGGTTGAGAGGACTTTTTAGTCTTCCGTTTAGAAACGTGGAACCGCCTCTTTATAGGCGTTGTTTTGATAACACTAGCTCTTCAGAGTGAGTGTGTGAGACTTTTACGAACTTGAATGATCTCACAAAGGGAGAACCTATGCATAAGATATTCATGGCTAAAGTTCCCGATGATACCAACCAAGGAACCCCTTCACAAGGGGATTCTTTTTCTTTTCCTTTCTTCGGAAATGTTGGTGTCCCTTTGATGGCCACTTTGTACATTCCTGGGTTGAATGTGGGATTATCGGTTTGGTTGGGTACCATTCCAAATGTCCCAAATGCTCTTGACACTTCTCAGTTAAGATATTTATGTCATGGGAACCTTGTTGATGTTTCTTCATCAACAAATTCTTCTCCTCCTCCTTCTCTCGCCTCTGGTGAAAGTATAGTTACTAGTAACCGGAAGTCTAAATGAAATAGAAAGAGGAATAATAGGAAGAAGAAATCACCAACCTCTGCGAGTCATGTTGGAGATAGGTAGACAACCTCTGCAAGTCACGTTGAAGACCAACACCCAGTCTCTACAAGTTATGCTGGGGGCACACACCCACCCTCTGCAAGTCGTGCTGGGGGAAAAAGTCCAATCAATACTAGTCATACTGATATTGGTTTGTATCCTCTGCAAGTCATGTTATCGACCCATCACTAACCTCTGCAAGTCATGTTGGAGATGTGAAACCAACCACTTCTAGTCATGATAGGGGCATTAATTCTGTTGAGAAACCTAGAGGGATAGGACATAAGCCTAAGTTCCCTTGTAATATTTCCAAGGGAGATCACCTTACTCATTTGTGCCCTGGCATTCGAGAGGTACAAATATTTTGGTCCCTGTCTGCAAGCTATTTTGATTCTGAGTCTTTTGAGGTTTCCTCGTAGTCTATTCAACCATTGGTTGAGAAAGTGGTCACGTTGATGCAGTCATCGACTGATCCCACTTCTCTTTTGGGGGGTGAGGTGCCTTTAGACCTTGCAGTCTCTCAGCCTATTCAACCATTGGTTGAGAAAGTGGTCATGTCGATGTAGTCATCAACTGATCCCACTCCTCGTTTGGGGGGTGAGGTTTCTTTAGACCTTGTAGTCTCTCAGCCTATTCAACCATTGGTTGAGAAAGTGGTCATGCCGATGCAGTCATTGACTGATCCCACTCCTCTTTTGGGGGGTGAGGTTCCTTTAGACAATGTAGTCTCATAGCCTATTCAGCCATTGGTTGTGAAAGTGGTCATGCCGATGCAATCATTGGCTGATCGCACTCCTCTTTTGGGGGCTGAGGTGCCTTTAGACCATGGAGTCTCACAGCCTATTCAGCCATGGGTTGCGAAAGTGGTCATGCCGATGTAGTCATCGACTGATCCCACTCTTATTTTGGGGGGTGAGGTGCCTTTAGAACATGTAGTATCACAACCTATTCAACCATTGGTTGCGAAAGTGGCCATGCCTATGCAACCATCAGATGATCCCACTCTTCTTTTGGGGAGTGATGTGTCTACCGACTATGTTTTTGGCATTTTCGGTTGAGTATTTTTAGAACAAGGGGGAATTCCGCCCACTCCGAGCACACCCCGTCCAAGCCCTAGGATGGTTTCCTTTGATTGGAATGACCTTGTTGAGATTCGTCTTCCTTCCTCCACACCCTTTCAAATAAGGGTTGAAGTTAATTCAACAAACATTTATCGATGTATTGTGGATGAAGGAGCCTCTGCAAGTATTTTATCCTCCTCGGTTTGGAAAGTCTTGGGTTCTCCCAAGATTGTGTCTGTTTCACATGAGTTGTTGGCTTTTGACAGACGTCCTAGTGAATATTTGGGGGTTCTTCCTCAGTTGCCTATCTCAATAGGTGGGAATATTGTCCGTGTCGATTTTATAGTGGTGCAAGGCCCGCTAGATTTCAATATGATTCTCGGGCGTGATTATGTATATGATATGAAGGCTGTGGTATCTACACTCTTCTAGGTGATGCACTTCCCTCACAATGGAAGCATTTTCACTATTGACCAACTGGCATCTGATAATCACCATCCTAATTCAATGTTAGTTCAGGCTGCCCCTTTATATGTTCCTAGTGTTCGTGTAGACTCCACCCTACCATGGGTTAATTATGTGGCATCTTATCCTTGGTGTTCAATTGCTTATGAGCAAGTTCCAGGAACCTGTGCAATCATGTTTTCCTTCTCGAGACTTGGAATCAACAATTGATCCATTGGTGTATCCAATGGGGGCATGGGAGCCCTTTCTTCCCCCTCTTGATCCAAGTGGGTTTGAGTATCCTTCTGAGTCTGATATCGTTGTTAGTAGATCCTCAATCTCTCGTGATAGTGATTCTTTGCTGATAGACTCTGCTAGTCCTGGTCAGAACCTCCATCATCATATGGAGTATGGTTAGTTTACTTCACCCTTTGGGACTATTGACCCTCATTTGTGTGATTTCTTAGATTTTGAATTTCCTTCAGATGAGGCTATCCTTGAAGCCATGACTACGGCTTCTATACCACAGGAGGACTTACACCGTGGTTTGTGTTTTCTTCCCTTTTGGGAGACTTCCCAAGTTGAGTATCGAAGAGACTCTTGGTCTGAGCCTAACAGTGGGCTTTACCTGAATGAGTTTTGTACATGAGTCATAGCCCCTGTGGGTCTTATTTTAATCCCTTTTCAAACCCTATAAACATGAAAATATTGCCGAGCGATCTTGTGGCCTTTCACGCTCGTTAAACTAGAATTTGAGGTCATGTCTGTCCGACGGTAGTTTACCCCTTTTTTGGTCCGGATGGTAAACTATACAAACAAAGGTATACTCTAGAAGCCTTGATTCTTTAGAAGAGTACCATCAGGTATAATTTTAACCCTTTTTCGAGCCTGAGGAACTAAATTTACGAAAAAGGAACCCCCAAGGAGTCCATAGTTAAGCTCTTTTCAGACTCCCTAAAATTGAAAAGATCGTCGAGTGACTTTATTCTTTCACACTCGTTAAAATGGTCCAGAAGAACATTCCTGACGGAGTCCATAGATAAGCTTTTTTCAGACTCCTTAAAAATGAAAAAATGGTCGAGTGATCTTGTCTTTATGACACTCGTTAAAATGGTTTTGAATAGACGTCTTGTCAATGCTAGTTTACCCGTTTTTCGAACCGACCAGACTGTCTTCGAAAAAGGTACCCCATTGGAGTCTCCTTTTACATTTTTTCAGACTCTCTAAATATGAAAAACCATCGATCTTACCTTCTCTGGGCTCATTAAAATTACATCGAAGGATGTTACCATTGTGTGTTTTGTTAAACACATTTTCATACCTGCATCTTTGGTCTATTGCCGGCTCCATGTTTCTCTCAACTGAACCATCTGAAGCATGCCTTATACACAAGCCCTATAGCACTTTGCCTCTGCGTCTTGACACCTTTGGCCCCAGGAGGGATTTTTTCTGAGTGTCCTTGCTTAGAACATCAGTTTTGTCCTTGCGCCTCGAACTCGTATGTTTGTGACACTCATTCCTCCTTTGTAACATAACATTCTTTTATTCTTTTTCCAAAATTATTGAAAAAAAAACAAAAAATATCGAATATACCCCAAAAAGGGGAAGGGAAAATTATTTTCTTTGTATTGGAAGCACAATGAGTCGCCCTTAGATAAATCACACCCTTCCATTTTTTCTTCGAGACCTGTGATTTAATATGACTTTAGAAAGCTGTTCCTGCTACATTGAGTTGCGTCCTCCTTTGTTTGATTATTCTTCCAAACATATGGACAGCTTGCGTTGTCTCCTGCCTCGTGAACTTATGTTAATTCCATGCTTCCTGAGTCTCATAATTTGTCGTGATATTGTCCAAGGGAATTTTTTCCAAGCCCGAGTCAGCCCCTATGTAGTTTGTCTCTTGCCCTCATGCTCGGCCATCCCGAAAGTCCAATCAAGTATTTGTTCAAAATCAATGAATCCTTTAGTCTGATCATCAAGATTCTCTAGTCCATGACGAACGAGTCGTTGAAGACCTCCAGGTAGTGAATTCGTACACTCATACCCAAGTTTTGAAGATTTTGAAGTTTTTTCTCGATCTCTGAAGACCTCATCTCCAGCCATCAGGCCTTATCAGCTTCTAGAAGATGGATATTATACATGTATATCTTTTTTATTTTGAGATGTAGATCCGCTGTGTATTTATCGTGGCTACACTTTATATAGTTATATGACATGGATCTACAGTGCATTTGATTGATAGCCATGATTTTATTTCATCCCGAGCATGGGTATGCCCACCTCGGTGAGACAATTTTTATTTTACAGATGGAACCTCTCGAATTCTGGTCCCTGAGCTCACCGGGTTGGTATGTTGATAAATATTGATAATGTATTTCAACCATCAGATGGTCTTCTGACTTCACACATTAGGGGGCATCTATTATAACCCTAATTTTCACCAGACATACTTACCTAGCATCAGGCCATCTCAGACTCCTTCTTTGCCAAAACACTATTGAACAACTCCTCTTAAAAACCCCCTTTATAAAGGCCCACGTGCCCTGCTCCATTACTGCACACGTGTACATGCTAGCTACTCCAATACAACCCGCATGTGCCTACAAAAGCACAGAAAAAGGAAATTTTCTGACAGAACACACAGCTTTGGGCAAGTTAACTAAACCTTTCAGCCATGCATGGCCGGTCATTCGACCAAATACCTAGCTCCTTCTTTCCTATAAGAGAAGGGGTAAGGGTCCCATTTGAAAGAATGAAAATCATAGTAAAGAGATTATACCCAATTGAGCATTCCCTTTGTCCCAACCTTTAGCCATCCTTGTGCAAAGAGAGGTATAGAGAAAAGTAGTTGGAGGATAGTTGAAGAGGAGCCCAGGACTAGGTTTGTGGAGTAGTGGCCGGCTTCATCATTGTAAGTTGATTTAGTGAAGTTAATAATAAATAAGTACTTTTCCCATCCCACCATATGAGGTTTTCATTGTTTATTATGTACATGTTGATTAAATCTCTAACCCATTAACCTGTAGATCAAATGCATGTGGAGTTCTTTGTTTGTATTTTGTGAATGTAGGTCAGCCTTGGGAGGAGAGTTGCAGTCAAAGAGAAACCAAGCGTGAAGAAGGATCAATATCAAACACCAGAAACAAGGTATGTTCACTTGATCTTCTTAATTATGTATTTTCTTAAGAATAATGGGGATTAGGTCCGGGATGACAGTAAAAAGTAGGAATCTTTAGGTCTTTTCTGCATGCATGATAAAACCCTAAGTGCTAGCCCGTAGGGGGATTTCCCACTCACAACAACTGTGAAGCATAATTAGAGCTTGAAGGAGAAGTTGTCAGTTCCATGGAAGAGATTGATAGACTTAGAGAAAAGAGAAGAAAACAAAAACAATTACTGCTTAGGTATGAGAAAACATGCAAGGAACCATCTAAAGAAATTAATATGTTGAAGGTTAAGTTAGAAGAATCTAAGAAGATTGAAGATATCATCAAAAAACAATTGAAGGAATCTGAAACAGAAGGTGAAGAATTGGAAGTTGAAGTAGTGACCATTAGAAAATATCTAGAGAAATTTCAGGCCTTATATCATCATAATCTGACAAGTATTAAAGCCTCAGAAGGATTAGCCTCCATTCTGAATTAAAAAAGGAATTCAAAGTTGAAAACTGGTTTGTGTTATGAAGAGGGATCAAGTAGTGGTCAACCAAGCAACAAATAATCCATCAAGTTTTTCAAATCTACAACTACTGACAACAACAAACCTGCAAAAACAAAGGAAGAGAATCAACCACCAAGGAGGAGTGAAGGAAAAGCTACCAGAACTGAATCTAAAGAACAAACAAATAATACACTCTTTTCTCAAGAAAATCATCAACATGGAAGAAATCGACCTGCTCAAAGAAGACAACCATTTTCCAGGTACAAAGATTTTTTCTATGGATATTTTTTTTATTGCTCTAACTTTGGCCACAAAGCTATAAATTATTCTCTAAGATTTAGACATGAGCAATCAAGACAACCAAGGAATAAATACCTGTCTCAACAAAGAATGCGACAACCAAGTTACAAACAACCACAGACTGCAAATCATTTGATGTTTGGGAAAAATATGCAGACTAAGCATAACAATTGTTATGATCCTTTGTTCAATGAACCAAAATGTTACATCTGCCATAATTATGGACATAAAGATGCATACTGTCGCTTAAAGAACTATAAGTCAGAGTCAAGGTTTGGAAGAAGAATGAAAATAACAAGCGTGGATTGGTTTTGTCAGCTCAAAGACAAAAAGACTCCTGGTATATTGACAACGAATGCTCAAGTCATATGAAAGGTGGAAAAAGTAAGTTCTTATCACTCAATGAAAATAAATCAGAAAGTGTGACCTTTGGAAATGATGCTCCAGGAAAGATCAGAGGTAAAGGTCTAGTAATCTTTAGTAATCTTAAGTAATGGAAGAAAAAAATCTCAAGATGTATTATTTGTTGATGGTTTAAAGCATAATCTTTTGAGTGTCAGTCAGATATGTGATAGAGGATGTGAAGTCACTTTCACTGCCAAGAATTGTAAAATAAAGACAGTAAACACATGAGAGATTCTTGCAAAAGGGGTTAAAACTAAAAACAATGTATATGTTCTGAAGGAAGATAAGGAGAAATGTCATTTAAGAAAAATTCATGAAAGTTGGTTATGGCACAAAAGGATTGGACACCTAAATTTTGATCATATTGTCAAACTGAATAATGAAGGTGTTGTGAAAGACCTTCCAAAAATATCTAAGCCTAATAACTATGTATGTGAGTCCTTCCAAATGGGGAATTTGACTCGTTCCCAATTCAAATCGAAAAGTTTCACATCTTCAGAGAAACCGCTTCAACTTGTTCATAAGGATCTGTGTGGACCATCGCAAAAAGAAGGAACTGGAGTAGAACGCTACTTTATGCTAGTTATTGATGACTTCTCCAGACATATGTGGGTTGCCTTCTTGAGAGAAAAATCTGATGTGTTTGAGAAGTTCAAAACATTTAAGGCATCAACCGAGAATCAGACAGGAAGAAAGTTAAAGACAATTCGCTTAGACATAGGAGGAGAATTTCTGTCAAGATATTTCAAAGAATTTTGTGATAGACATGGAATTAAAAGAGAATATACTATTATAACTACTCCTCATCAAAATGGAGTTGCAGAACACCAAAATAGATCATTTCAATAGATGGCAAGGGCCATGATGAATAAAAGGGACATTTCACAAACCTTCTGGGTGGAGGATGTTCACACAACTGTTCATATTTTGAACAAAGCACATCTAAGGCCAAACAATGATAAAACTCCACATGAGCTATGGTTTGGTCGACCTGCATCCATCAATCACTTCAAATTATTTGGAAGTAAATGCTACATAAAATATAATGATGATCATCTGGGAAAATTTGATAAGAGACCTGATGAAGGTATCTTTTTAGGATATGCAACGAATAATAAATGTTACATATTCTTTAACAAAAGAATGCATAAATTAGTAGATTGTATTGATGTTCAAATTGATGAAGAACCTCCTGTAAAAGATCAACAAAGAATAAGCACTAAGCCAGATGAAAAATATGATGAGAATAATGAAAATGAAGAACAACAAATCCCAGAGTCACAAGAAGATGATGAATCAGGTGGAGAAGAGACACCCAAACAATAAGAGTTAGGACAACAAACAACACCAAATCCTTCCTCCAGAATTACTCAAAAGAATCATCTTGAAAGTCAAATAATTGGTGAGAAAGACAAAGGTGTACAAACCAGGAGGAAGATAATCAAAGACACCGAGAAATCACATATAGCCTTCATATCCATGGTGGAACCCAAGAACTTCAATGAAGCCAATGAAAATGTAAATTGGTTAAAATAAATGAATGAGGAACTGGACCAGATTGAAAAGAATGACACTTGGGAACTCATTCCTAGGCCAACAAATAAAGATGTAATAGGATCCAAATGGGTCTACAAAAATAAGATGAAAGAGAAAGGAAATATTGTAAGAAATAAGGATAGATTGGTTTGCAAAGGATATGCTCAAATAGAAGGACTGGACTTTGATGAAACATTTGTGCCTGTATCAAGATTAGAATATATTAGAATGTTTGTTTCCTATGCTTGTCACAAACATTTTAAAGTATATCAAATGGATGTCAAGTCATCTTTTCTAAATGGAGATCTAAAAGAAGAATTCTATATGGAACAAGCAGAGGTTTTCCAACTGTCAGATAACTCTGACTTTGTCTGCAAACTGAAGAAAGACTTATATGGGTTGAAACAAGCTCCTTGTGCCTGGTATTACAGACTGAATAAGTATCTTGAAGACAAAGGGTTCAAGAGAGGAACATGTTACAACAATATATATATCAAAACACAGGGTAATGATTTGCTCATTGTGTTGGTCTATGTAGATGACATCATCTTCGGAAGCAATAATACTTTGTCGGTACAATGGTTTGCCTCTGCCATGCAGTCTAAATTTGAAATATCTATGATAGAGGAACTACCATTTTTTCTTGGTCTGCAAATTACTTAGAGGTCTGAAGGATTATTTCTTTCTCAGGAGAAATATCTAAGAGAAATTTTGAAAAGGTTTCAAATGGAAGATTCTACACCTATGAGCAAACCTATGGTCACTGGATGCAAGTTAAGAAAGGATGATTACTCACCTGATGTTGATCAAAGTTCGTATAGGTCTATGATAGGCAACCTATTGTACATCACAACATCCTGTCCAGACATAATGCATGTTGTTGGAATGGTAGGAAGGTATTAGGCTACACATAAACAAAGTCATTTGTTAGATGTCAAAAGAATATTCAAATACTTGAAAGGAACAATGAACTATGGCCTATGGTATCCTAGGAATCATAATTTTCAACTATCAGTCTATTCAAACGCTGATTGGGCTAACTTCATGGATGAAAGGAAAAGCACAAGTGGTGGTGCATTATTCTTAGGAGATTCTTTTGTAGCATGGTTGAGCAAGAAGAAAGGTTCCATTTCCTTATCAACTATAGAAGCTGAATACATTGCAACTACCACTTGCTATACTCAAGTATTATGGATGATTTAGACACTTGTAGACTTGGAGGTAAAGTATAGTGCACCGATCCCAATTCATTGTGATAATACTAGTGCCATTAATGTGTAAAAGAATCATGTATTTCACTCCAAGACCAAGCATATATCCATCACGTATCACTTATTGAGGGAAAAGGTAACCAACACTATTGTTTCTATTCATTATATTTCATCCCAAGATTATATTGTTGATATATTCACTAAACCACTTGCAAAGGATCAGTTTGAGTATCTACGCCAGAAGTTGGGCGTGACCCTGTTACCAAGTTAAATAGTCTATCTGATCAGGGGGAGAGTGCTCCTAGTATATATGATCAGGGGGAGAACACAGTCACTCTCTATTCTCTTTGACATTGATGTCAAAGGGGGAGAAAAATGTGTTGTCTATATGCTAGAGTTGGAGGTCTAAGCATTATAATGCAGCCTTTTAGGTTTTCCATCAATGTCAAAGGGGGATGTTGTTGGCATGTTTACAGGAAGAATGTGCTTGTCATTGATGGAAATAACAACAGCGAACCAAACCTCAAGAGTGCAGAAGACAAGAAAGCTTAAAATAGATAGTGGGTTCCAGAAGTGAAGACAAGATCCAAGAGACTGACTCACAGGAGGAGCAAAGGTCGAGACCTTTGAACACTAAGAAAACCTTCTAAGTTAGAGAGATCATAAAGATCAAGAGGAGAGGTATAGATATGATCCATTGGATCTAAGCACCGAGGATCAATAGGCGTTGGATTTAGAAATACATGCATGAAGGATAAGCCTTTGGATGACTATAGGAGAGAGTACTTATCAAAGTCTTGAAGTCCCGAAGTAAGCAGGGAATGTCCATCGTCAAGACTGACCAGTGGAACACGATCCACAACTTTGGAACAAATCACTTCGAGAACTTTCAGTTTGAGATTTGAAATCCCCGAAGTTCGGAGAGCTGGAGTAAATGTCAGCCCTTAGATCATTTTAAAGTGGAAGGAAATGATAAGATAGAAAAGCATCACCGCAGAAATATCAAGCCATCAATATAAGAACATGATCGATGAACAACATTTAGTTCGCGTCTAAAAGGTTGCGAGGAGGTTACTATTTGGGGATTCTCACTTCGGAAGAAGTCACAACTTGAAAAGTTGAAATACCCGAAGTCTCGAAGTGAATGAGGATCCACGTTAGCAAGCCTACGTCAGCAAAAACACATGGCACAATCAGAAAATGACAAGTGTCAAGTTGATTCAACATTTCAGGTACCTGCAAATCAGAAATCCGAGTGACACGTGGAATCTACTAGGATCATGACACATCATCAAGTGACATCACTCTGAGAGTTTTACCACTAGTGATTAGGCTAAAGTCCCGAAGTCTTGAACACCGAATACCCGAAGAAGATCCAGACCGTTGATTGCTAGAAGGACGCGTGGCAGGAATCTGTGTAGCTCGGGGAAAGACACTTTGGAAAAATTGAGGAAAGAAAGTTAAGAGTTAATATTTCCTAACCATGGAAAGCCAAATTCAAACTCAACTGTCTTATTCTAAGAGACACACGTCAGTCGATTGCTAAATTCGGATAAAAGCAAAGGAAGGAGGAAAGGTTGGAAATTTGATACTGCCGAACCCCGAATAACCAAAGAGATTGTGACCGTTGATTCAGGGAGGACAGATGTCAACATATATTCCATTTTGAAAGATATCCAGTCAGAAGAGATGAGAAGTTGAGGCTTGAAATTTCCAAAGTCCAGAGACTCAAAGGAGATCTCGATTGTCAATCCAAAAGGGGATACGTGTGAGTGGATTTTTAGCTCCATTAAAAAGAAAGGAAGGTTGAAAGGTCGGAAAGTTGAGATTTTCTAACCCCAAATACCCGAAGGGATTGTGACCATCGATCCAAAAGGGGAACATGTTGTTGGATCATGGAATCCATGTGAAAATCTCCGGGAGCAAGCGAAGCTTGAGAATCGAGACTCCCAAAGCCCGAAAGGTGAAATCGATCTCGTCTGTTGGTTTGAAGGGCCACATGTCACTTGGATGTTGAGACTAAGGATTGTGTATGGATGGAGGAAAGAAGGAAGGAAAAGACAAGAGATCTATGCCATTTATCGAGGGAATCTGTCAGAGACCACGAGATCGATGATCATGCATGATTGTGGGATCAGAAGGTGCTCGCAAGTTAATTTTCTGAGGGCATGCCGCAATTGAAACTGTGGTATCAGAGAAAGGGTACATGGCAGCTGGAGGTAGATTGTGGGGAGAAAAGTGGTTAATCCCAAAACCACTATTGGATGTGCATGTAATCATTCACTTATGACAAGATGTAGCCCGAGGTCACATGCGCCTGCAATCTCATGGTCATGTGAAGTTCATCGCCCAAGGTCATATTGAAATAACAGGAGATAGCACTTGCTAGAGCAAGAACGCAAAGCCCCTTTATAATCGACGATTGGTCACCGCCAATGGTCACGTGAAGGTAGGGGCTTAGAAGCCAAAGAAGCCATAATTGACTGGCTATAACTGACAGAGAAGACAAAGAGTTTCAATAGATAGGTAAGCCAAATAATCTTTGGATAACTTCCACTAATGATGAATAGATATAGGAAAACCGCCAGAGAAGAGGAAGAGTTTCTATGATGATTGGGCAGAGGACTCGATGTGAGAATAATATGTAGAACAAAGAAAAATGGGTGTCACTTCGATAGTGATGCATGTGGGTAGGTAGATATGAAGAGGAGTACCTGAAGAGGAGATCATAGATGCAGTGTATAGGATGCAGAGGCAACACAGAGTATAAAGAGTAGAAAGAGAAGTTGAACAAGGCATCGATGTGCGTAGTAGGAGAATGAATATAGGATAGAAGCAAAACAGAGAATAGAAGCTGGAAGAGATAGAGAAAGTAAGTAAAGTTTTTTAATATTCAATCAAGGTGGTAGGGTGGTTCTAGGGAGGATTGCAGTCCTCTAAATTCTAGTCAGTGCTAGAAGATATTATGGGAGATGGTGCTTCTTTCTAGTGGGTGCTAGAGAAACCTGGGAGTTTGTGCTTCCATCTAGTTGGTGCTAGAAAAATCTGAGAGTTGGTTCTCTCTGCAAGTTGTAGCTTGCTATCAGAGGTTGTAGCCTCATATTTGAGTTGGAGCTCAAATATTGTGATGTACGTGAAAGTTGGAGCTTGATTGACATCCTAAGAAGAACATGTTTTATCCCTTTATGGGTTTCCTCATGAGAAATATGTCTCTGTGTATTCTGTGTGATGGATAAAATATTGTTTATCTATGCATGCTAAGTTATCACTAACACATTAAATAATAATTTATAAAGATTTAGAAAAGAACAAAAAGTTTAAAGCTTATATTATAATTGATTCACCCCCCCTCTCATTTATATTTCCAACAGAAAGAGCGTGGGAGTTAAACTTGGAGTCATTAGGACTTCGGGAGTTCGACGAACTAAGCGATTTATTCATATGGGAGGTAAAATCCCCAAAGTTCTGAAGTCCCGAAGTTAACCTCGAGCCTTAGATTTGACGATGCCCGGGAACTGTCCCAACCACCAGATCTGGGAGGAAGATGATAGTCAAGTTACCAGAACTACCCATGAAATAAGAACCTGATAGAGGACATGTTAGTTCATGGCCATGATCAACATACATCGTTGATCTCATTGGGAATGGAATATAACAACCTAGTATTAGGCTAGAGTTGAGCGAGCACTCCCCTGAAGGTGGAGGTTGAACCCTGCAATTTTTGTGAACCGTCAATCACCATTGACCTTCGATCTGAGTTTGACGATATCCTTGAAATGCAAGGAGTGTGTGGGAAGGAGAAATATTCAAGGGGAATCAAGCTCAGAGGAGCTAGAACTTTTAGGTGTGCATATGAAGTCCAAGAGATGGACCCGTAGGAGGAGCAAAGGTCGAGGCCTTTGAACACTTAGAAAATATTCTAAGTTAGAAGAGATCAGAATATCAAGAGGAGGAATGAAAGTGGTCGTTGGATCACAATGTAGAGGACCAATAGCCATTTGATCAAAGAAAGGTGACTGAGCCTTAGTGCTTTGCATACGTAGGAGAGTGGATTTACTGAAGTCCTGAAGTCCCGAAGTAGTTTGGGACCATCCATCGTCAAGGAGAATGAAGTAAATCTCAAGCATCGGATCCAAAGGATAGGTGGCGTAAACCTGTAGACTCCGGGTCAATACCCAAGAAAACGTCAACCGTCAGATCATCCAAAGTAAACGTCAGCCATTGGATCCAGAGGACAGCTGGTGTAAATATGTGGACTCTGGGTAAAGACCCAAAGTAGATCTTGTTTGTCAGTCGAAAGGAGATATGTGTCTATAGATCAGAGACTTCATGGAAAACCACTTCAAAGGTTTTCAAATGAGGAGTGTGAAAAACTCCCGAAGCCCCGATGGCCAAAGAAGATCACAACCATCCATTGCTGAGGGATACGTGGCATAAATACATGAAGTTAAGGTGAAATCACTACGGGAGAAATGAGTGCATAGGATTCTGAAACTCCCAAACCCCGAGGAGCCGAAGAAAATATGCATTGTCAGATCCAGAGGGTACGTGGAAAAATATCATGAAGTCTGGGTGAAAGTAATCCGGGATAAAATGAAGGAGTAAAGTTTAAAATCGTCGAACCCCGAATAGTCGAAGAAACTGAGAGTCGTCGATTTGCGAGAGGACACATGTCATTAGATCGCAAATTCTAGATAAAACACTTCGGGAGAAGAAGAGCATGGGGAAATTGAGATTTGAGAGTGGGTGCATGGCGCTATATCTAGAACCCCAGGTACGAAGCACATCGGAGAAAGGAAGAGGGTGAAAGCACCGAAGTCCCGAAGGAGATATCGATCGTTGATTGAGGAGGAGGTCAAAGGACCGTTGATCTAGTCTTGGTTGAAAAGTTTCAAATTATCGAAGAGGATCAGGGCCGTCGATTTGGAGAGGACAGGTGTCAGAAGATCCGACACTCTAGAAGGATTCACTCCGGATATTTGTGTTTGTGGAGAGAGGATGTAGACCGTTGATTAGAGTAGACACATGGCGTTCGATATAAAACTCTAGGTATGGAGAACTCCGAGAGAAAAGGGTGAATTAAGGAGCAAGAACTCCTGAAGGTTGGAGAGCCGAAGTTCATCAGAACCATCCATTTGTTGAGGACAGGTGTCAACAGTTCTTCCACTTCAGAAGATAGCTATTGATGGAGGAAGCGAAAGTTGAGAGTTGAAACTCTTGAAACTCGAATCACGAAATAAATCACAACTGTTGACTTAGAAAGGTTAGATATGATTTGTATATTTCAAAAGGATAGATTTGAGCCGATATTTCAGAAGCACCGTCAAGGTCATGAGATCGATGATCCTGTCACATTGCGGGGACTGAAGGTGCGTGACTTTAAAAAGTTGAGGGAGGGCCGCAATCCAGACCACGATTTTGGAGAAAGGACACATGGAGGCTCAAGGTGAATTGCGGGGTGAAAAGAAATCGGTTTCAAACCACCCTTGTCCATGCTCGTAATTTCATGGATTACGTGAGTTCATTGCCCAAGGTCATGACAAGGAAGGGATTATCAGAAAAGGGGCTAGCACCCAAACTCAGAGATTTCACAAGCAAAAAAGGGGAATGTCGTGAGTACCATTAGACCTACACCCGAAAGTCAAAAGAGGCTACATTTAATTGCAAAATGAGACCATCAAGGTCTCAGAGAGTCATTTGGCTATAGAATCAGAGATCCTTGACCGGGAGTTCAGTTTGGTTCCCCGACTTTCCAAATTAGAAACCATGGATGGAGAATCTGTCCTTTAAGAAAAACAATTTTTTTTATGCCCCGTTGTGGGTGTTTTATAGTTATACTAAGGTCCTTGGTTATACTACAACTATGTGTTATTGTGATGCACAATACTGTGCAGGATTATACTGTTGTTTCACTTGAAACTGTTGTGCATTATACTGTGGTTTTGCTACAAACTATTGCGCGATATTATATCATGGAAATTGAGCATTTTTATACTGTATATGTTGTGCAAGTTGTCCTGTTACATGTTCACACTGCACACTAATGTATATACAATACATGGAAATAGAGGTGCTTGCAAGCTCAGTTGGGTCTGCTGAGCAGGATAGCTGCAAGGAAAAGAGTTAGGGAAAGAAAACAAAAACAACCATAAGACCCATGTCACCAATGTTTGAGGCTGATATATTAGTGAAAACAAAGCACCAAGAAGAAAGGGGACTATGAGTCCCTTCTTCCTCCAAGGGAGGGCTCTTGGACCCCCACTAGCTAGCTCTTCTTACAACAAAGAAAAATGGAAAATGGTGATGAAAGAACTCTTTACAAATTCACTCAATGGTGAGGTGGATTGTCCAATGTAATGGTGCCAATATGCTCTTGACAAGGATGGAGTCCTCAAAACAATAGAGGCAGCATAACATTACTTTGAATTCCTTGAGAAAATGAGGTGTATCCATGGCTTTTTATAACATTCATTTGGGTTATTGTTTAACTTCTTTGTAGTGTGAAAAGAGGCCAATTAGGGCATTCTTAGGTCTTTGACCAGCCCACCAGTCAGATCCAGTTCAGATTTGAGGGTCTAATCGGCTTGGGAGTTGAACCATAAGTGGGTGGGATGTCGACCACTCTCATAAATGCATTGTTTAGCAAGTGCATGGCTTTTTGCGCTAACAGTCGCGCATCGTGTGCCTGTGCGTGATTTCTGCATTCCTATTCCGCGCATGAGCACGCGCGCCCAATGTCTGCATAGTGCTCTTCAATTTTTCACTACTTTGCATAGTTTTTTGACCTTTTTGAATGCTATGGTATTAATTCAGGTCCATGGATGACTTCATCACTGTTTGACGATGCTGAGTTCTTGTAACCATGTGCGGACAAAATTTCAGTGATAAGACATGCTTTGGTACTGTCTGATACTTATGCATCAGAGGGAAATTATAGTGATCATTCCCATGTGGTTTGAAAATCTCACACCATGGTCCTTCTAAAGCTAAAGGGTTTGGCATACCCACTCCAATATACTATGTAAATAATGGACACTCATTCTTGTGATGGCCTTTTGTCCCGCACATTGTACACTAGGCATATTCTATTTTCTCATTTCCTTTATTCTAATTCAACTAGAATGTTAAGTTCTTCATATCTTGCTTCAAATCTTCCACAACTAGATTTGTATGCTTGTACTAGTTTTCTTCTACCTATAAGGCTACCTGCAGAGCCTCAGCCTGACTTTGGAATTTTTTCTATCTCAAAGGGTACTTCAAGTGTGGCAACAAAGAATTAACAAACAAATGTCTATGTTGTGTATCTATAATAGTGTACTTTATCTTATCTTTTATCCTCTTGAACTTTTGGTCCACTTCCTAGACTGATTCTCCTAGTTTCTGCTTAATCCCTATCATCTCATTCATAAACTGGTCTTCTAAGCTTGGATTCTGAAATTCATTTACTAACTGAATCTTCACATCTGTTACAGTTGTAGGTGTTCCCATTGGGTTATTTGTTGCGAGACCTATGTACCCATCTAATGTTCCATCTCTGAAAGTGATTGCCAACTTCTCAACCTTTGTATCCTCGTCTGTAATCTTGTTTTCTTCCCATATCTTCCCACAGATGAATAAATTCTTTTCTGGGTCATCTGACCTATCCCCTTGGAACTCTAGTAACCAAATAGTTGGATCTTATCCTTCCATTATGAAATTTGTTGAAATACCACCTCCACACGATGTAGATACTTGAAAACTACTTGATGAACTTGCACGTCTACTACTAGACAATCATCCTATAAAAAATTATCTACCACTAATCACTTATTTGTTAACTGGTTTTCTTCTTTAGTTGTCTTAGTCACACATGGGGTTGTGGGTTCCACACTAATTCATATATGGAACAAAGAGTGTTCTTTTGCATCAGACCCAGGACCTCTGGTTTTACTCTCATATGTGGTACAAAATATATCCTCAATCTTCCCTGTGGCATGAATATTCTCTACCTCTTCCTCATCACATTCCAAGCCCTGTCACTCGGCTACTACCCTCTTCTTTCTATCCATCCTATACTGGTAGGGTTGTCTCCTACCCGTCACACCTTATTTCCTTATGATTTCCCTACTCTGTTCATCATCCATCATGATGGGGTCCATTTCCTCCTCCTTATGGCTACTCTCCGGAGCCTTCTCCATTTTTCAAAGCTTCCTTAGTGTTTCCCCCAAATCCTCCATGCACGCAGAGTGATCTAACTGTTTGATTCCATAGTGATCACACCTTTATCATGTAATAAGATCTTGATCGACGTGTAGAGTGACATGATGTACCTCCCTCTGGGTTCCCTTAATAAATCATGCTATGTAGCAGTATATGACTTCGCTATATCTACTGCAAAATCAATGATAAACCCCGCAATAATACTATCTAACCAGAAATCCACGACGTGTGTGAATTTGTTATTAACCCTTTCAAGTGGTGCAATATTTTCAAAAACCCACTCTACTGGCCTGATCTGATTAGTTGGATGGGTATCCTTCAACCTCAATAACCAATCCTATAATAACTCTAAGAAAAAATATAATCATACTTCATGCAAATCAGTAAACACATACCTCTGTAGATACTGGTGCAATGTATACCTGGAACCCTTATTATATTTCTTCGTGAACTCCAACTGCTTTGTCTCTAACCATGGTTTAGTCTCTTTCTTCATATGATTCCATGGCCTAAACATCCCTTTCTACCACTACATCTTCTTCACCAAACCCCTTCCATGTCATTCCTTTTGATTTCCAGTCGAAAACATAACCATTTGTTGGACGTATGGGCTAACCTGGGTTCTACCTTAGTTATCCAACAAAACCCTTTTCACCATCGATCCTTCTGGTAAATTAGAAGGATACACCATGTACATAGTGCACATCATAGTCTTACTCGATATGGTTTATGGGCGACTGCAGGATGCATGTGTCTGCAGTCATGGAAGGGATTGGGGAATGTTCCTTTTACTTCTCTTACAACTTAATCATGCATTCTATTATACCATTCATCAGATCTACTATTCCATTCATTCATAATATTCATTATGTATGTATATTTCTAGTGCGCATTCTAATTTAAACCTTTCATTCATCTAATCATTAACCATACTTGCAGAAATAACAAAACATTCAAACACATTTGCAACACAAGGGTTTTACTGTGGTTCACCCCCCCTTGGGATACGTCCGCAAAGATCTTCTTTTTATTTCTTCTTCTTCATCAAAATAGTGTTGCATTCATTACATCATAGAATAATTGTGTGTAGTGAGGTGAAATAGCATCATAAAAATCTCCACATATTGAGACCCGACCCTCAATTACATCAACTCCATCTGAGCTTTGTATGTCTCAACAATACAAAGACTCAAAACTCCAAAAAGAATTTCCAAAATATACTCATCACACACAAAATCTAAGATATGGATGATGATGATACTACCAATATGCCTCAATCTACCTTATACCTAATTACAAAACAGGTTAAAAACCCTTACAATACGACTCCAAAACCCTAACCCTAACATGGCTAGGTTTATCCACATATGGATCGGATTTCCGCAAATCCTGTCACGTGCTGCTTCCTTTGCCTGTTTTCATGCTGGTCTTCCTTCTTTTCCAACACATGCTTCTTCCTTTGGCCCACTATATGTCTCTTTTTGTGTTTTCCTCGATCTCTAAACCAAAAATGACTTTTCTCCTATCATAGGCCTAGACCAACATTAAGGAACATGTTTCAGTACATATCTCCATGTAGGTATGCAAAAGATCAATTCATAGACACAAGGAATATCATTGGTATACGTTTTGATAAAAAGATTCAGAGAGGACATATTTAGGAAGGAATATATTCAGTGCAGAACATTACAGGTTTGTAGACTTTGATTTGTAGTTGAGCAGACTAGTGGGCATAGTTGTTTTAGTTTGAGATGCAGGTATGTGATGATCAGTTGCAATGGATTCATAGAAGTATTCGGAATAATGAAGTTATAGACGGGTCAACATTGTGGACAATTGAGTAGCAGATTTATGAACAGTATGGGTCACATGGAAATGGATGGATTCTTAATACTTTTGGCAATATTGGATAGATATATGCCAGTGGATGAGAGCATGAGTTCAGGAAATATTTTTTCAGATACTAGCTCAGAGATTGATTCAGAGACTAGCTCATAGATTGGTTCATAAAGGAGTTCAAATATTGATTTAGAGACTAACTCAGAGACAATTGGATTATTTTGATAATGAAATATTTAATTCTTAAACATTGAATTCTTTTATATATGTCAGTGATTTACAAGAGGAGTCACTAATGGACAAAAATCCCAAAAGGAAGAAGGTACAAGAAGACCTACATTTGATCTACACGAAATTTTGTAGAGAATTCAAGGGGAGAGAAATAGTCAAAGAAGATATTAGAAGAGTGAATATAGGGGGATCATCCCCAAGGAAATATAGACAAGGGGAGTATTCTGAGAGAGAGAGTTACCCTTTTCCCAGGATATCAAAGGGGGAGTAAGAGAAATATCCATAGAGAAAGAATAAAAACATTGAAATGAAGAGAAAGATCAGAAGCATAGAGACAGGGGGAGAGGCCCCAAAAGGTGATACCCTTTTCCATTAATGTCAAAGAGGGAGAGAAAATACCAATGGAATATGAGAGAAGAGAGAAATGGCATTGTTATAGGTGAGTGATGGTCATAGGAGGACCATGACAATGAGTATGAGTGTTTCCATCAATGGATGTCATTAGTGTTTCCATGAGGAGAATGAGCATGATTACGAGTGTTTCCATCAATGCATGCCATTAGTGTTTCCATCAATACCAAAGGGGGAGATTGTTGGAAAACTAGTTTGGACAATTGGTTTTCACTGATGTCAACCCTTGGAGAAGTCTGGAATCCTCAGATATGTCGACAAGATCATTGGACAGTTGGTTGTAATTTGTATGATTCAGATTGATGGTGAGTTAGTTTTCATTGATGTTAGTTGATTTCAATAGTTGATTTGGATACACTTGAAAAAGTACAGTAGTAAATTCTAGTAGCCCCAAAGATATGGTCATGGAACCCGCATTTGATTGAGGAATAAAGACATGAAGGTTAGTTTGAAGTTTCTTCTTTGTAATACCCCAAAGGCCATGCCCAGGTTGTAATTATGAATGCAATGATGTTTATAGGCTGGTGAGAAAAATATTATAAGCTGGTAGGCTTATGTGTGAATTAGGCCAGAGAGACTAGAGGCTAAGGCTAGTGGACCTGATTTTGTATATGTAATTATGAAAATTATTAATAAAAATACATCGCTGCGTGATCGACCATGAAGAAAGAGTTATGGGGACTAAGATCTACTAGGATGGGTAAGGGAAGGGGGATGAGAGGCTAGAATGAGGGGCTAATCTTAAGAGCTTAAACCTCAATAGAATAATATATTATTATTCTAAATGTTAAGAGTGGGATATGAATATATCCTAAAGTTCCTTTGGAAAGAGGGTATGACTTCCAAATGGAGGGGAACATGCTTAATGAGCACCATGTGTCAGCTAAGGAACATGAAATATAAGTGAGAAATCATACTGTTTTGGGGGTTACTCTCTTGGCCATTTTTGCACCAGTGTACCCAACAAGCACGAGTATCCCTGGTATGTCTTGTTGAATTCCTAAAACACACCTAACCTCTGCAAAGAAACCAGAATTGACATCCTTTCTACATCTGTACCCTGTGGGTTGCCTGTGTATTATCCCTTCATTACCATTCCGAAGTCTAGTTTCTCTTGTTTCCATAACCATGCTTGTGTGTTGAGGAGAGAAAGTGAAGAAGTGAGTTGTCATGCCCATTGATATAAGAAGAAGGTTGTCAGTCCTGTGAGAAACTCTCTCTAGGTGAGAGAGTGTGCTGAGGAAGTGAGTTCTCCTAGAGGTAGTCCAATAGTGTCTACAAAGCTTTGAGAACTTCTGATCCGGACTGTTACTGAAGCCCAAGGAAAGGGAGGTGTAGCAACCAATGGACTGTTGGATAGTGAAGGTGTACACTCCTGGGGTGGGACAAGCATGTGGGGAATGCGAGTCTGTGAGCTATGGGCATAAGTGAATCCTTGGAGAAAAGACTTCTTGTTGTACTGTGCAACTTCCTGTTGTCCTTGCCTAGCCTGGGAATCCATTTCTTGGTGGAGTTGAGTCCCAACTCGAGGGTGACCCACTGCTGAGAGTGACGAGAAACGGGGTCTAAGGATGGGAGGTTCGTGGAAGGTATGCATCCAGTTGGTGTACTTCAATTAAAATATAAATACCCATTTCTATGTTTATTTACATGCTGTGTATTTGTACATGTGTCATAATTGATGAGTAATGCCTATATATATGTTGCATGTATGTGTTAATGTTGCTTCCACATGAATAGGTGTATGAGTAGAGTATTGATGTCTATTTAATTGCATTATGTGTGTGTGTGTGTGTGTGTGTGAATATAATATGTTATCTCTATTTATTTCCTGTTAAGTTTTATATGTGAATATTTTTGCAAAAGAAGTTTGTCTTAGTGGCGTTTCCCGACCTGTTGGTGGTTGGGGATGTCACAAATTGGTATTAGAGAAGTGAATTAAAATATACATTCATTTGGTAGCATTTCCAACTTGTTGATGATGGTCGGGGATGTCACAAGTTGGTATTAGAGCAGTGAATTAAAAGATACAGTCGTTTGGTAGCATTGTCAGCCTATTGGTGATGGTCGGGGATGTCACAAGTTGGTATCAGAGCCATGGTTTCGACACTGAGCCTAGATGGGCCATGTTAGTGGTTAACGAAACAAAGGTCTCAGAGTGAATTTTTGTCGAGAGGGTCAATTTATGAACCTCAGAGTGACCTTGGGTGCCAAGAAGGTACTGTGTGAACATAGGGTCTGTGTTCAGAAGATCAGGAAGCATAACAACTTAGGAAATGAAAACAGAGAAAGAATCCACAACCACCATTGTGTTGGGCTGTGAGGTTTGAAATTGGGGTGTAGGATCTGTTCGGGAGAAGGAGGATCCTTCAAAACCGTCATATATGGAGAAAAGTTCATGAAAGTTAACCCCTAATTACTTTGGGCTTCCCGACTTTGGAATTTTTTACGTGTTATAGAGCAGAAAGCGCCGAAGCCTAAATTCTCTAATTCCAAAGTTCATATGTATTGTTCATTAAAAAAGACACGTATCGACATATCAACTTGTTCAGGAATTCGGTGTTCGGAGAAATGGAGTGTGCTAATGCAAATTATCCCAAAACCCTGAAGCCCGAATTTCTGATGCCGAAGAACAAAAGTGGGGTGGCATGATGGCGTTGCTAGAGGTGACATGGACCTTTCCTAGACATGCCACGTGCCACCCCCTTAATTGTTGACAGTTGTACCATGTGGACCCTGGAATATAAATTATTTTGGAATTTTGGAGTTCAGGAGATTTGAGGAATGCAAGTGTAAAATATTTCGAAGCCCGAAGTCTTAAAGTGACATGACCTACTAATGTTACCAGGGGTGACATGGAAACATGGGATGTGTGCCATGTGTCAATGAGTTAAAAACCTTTGGAGGATAGAAATGCTAGTTATAACTTGACAGGTGCCACCCGTCATAATGGGCCATGTGTCCACTTCTAATATTTCACCACGTGGCACTCTTATTGAGCATGGTTAGTGGGGCCCCTGATGGTTGCAGGGGATGCATGTCACCAGATCCTTCATTTTGGAGGAAGCCAGTGCAAGTGGGTGAAGAAAGAACTTCCAAAGGATAGAGAGTCGAAGTTCATTGACATTGTCCATCAACATAGGACATGTGTCATCATATCCTTCACTTCAGAGGAAAGTGGGGTCATGTTGGTTGAGAAATCCCGAAGGCTGAAGCATCGAAGTTCATTGTGACCATTGAAAGTCATGGATGCATGTCAAAAGATATGACACTCTGGAGAGTTGTCACTCTGGAGGTTTGTGGCATTGAATACTTTGGAAACCTTGAAGCACAGAGTCTCGAAGCTAATTATGGTCGTTGATTTGGGTATAGATTAGGGACTATTGATTCCTGTCATGTCAGTTGCAAACTTCAATAGTTCATAGTTTGGGAGATTAGTATTGCGGTGATTTGAAAACACCTGAAGCTCAAAAATACGAAGCATGGAGTAAGCGCCTATTGTTTTAGCACTTGGTCACATGCAAATTAAGGGATAAATTAAAAGGGGCTGGCGCCCGAAAATTGTTGTAGAACATAGCAAATCTTAGAGATAGAAGCATGAGGGGTTCTCGATCGACTAAGACCCACAGAAAAAAGAGTCTGATATTCTTTTGATCGAATCAGATTGTTTAAGTTATTCTAGAGAATTATTAAGTTTAATAGCCCGAAAAAAATTCGGTTGACTGTACATTTTTGTAGCATTACCAATTGTCAGAACCAAACAAAATTGTTACCTAGTGAAGAGAAATAGAGGAATCGCAGGACGCTTATTATCCGGAGGATGAAGTTAGAGGAATGGGTGTCCATTTTGAAGTTGAAATAACAAACTCCAATGGTCATGGAGAAGAAATAGATAAATAAGTGAGCATGATGAACATCATTAAAAATTTGCAAAAAGATGTCCAAATTCACCAGGCAGATAATGAAAGACTTAAGAGAGCCAAGGAGCAACATGAAGAATTCAATATGAAGTTAATGAGGAGCCTAGAAAAATTGAAAAGAAGTTGGATAAGGAGAGTGGCTCCAACAAATCAAGAAGTCACAGGACCCATGAGAAGAAAGGAAGATCAAGGAGTGGTAGCAGACATCACCAGCACTCCCAAAAGCATTCCCATATGAGAGAACATAGTAGCTCAAGCGCATCCTTTGTCAGGAAACATAGGAGGTCTGGGGTGGATGCGTTGAAAGGAGAATTGAATAATATCAAACCTCATACGTTTGATGGAGAGCATAAGAAAGATGAAGAGGATGAAACATGGCTACTTGGCATGAGGAAATATTTCCAATTACATAATTATTCCTCTCATGGAGAAGGAAGAATTGCAATCTGTCAGTTGAAAGGAAAGGAATCCATGTGGTGGGATCATCTTGTGCAAGTTCAACACATCAGAGAGAAGGATGTCACATGGAAGGAATTGAAGAAACATTTTTAAAAGAAGTACTTAACCAAGAGATACCATGACAAGAAGATGAAGGAGTTCTTTGAGCTTAAATTGGGCAGCATGACTATAGATGAATATGAAAGGATATTTCTAGATTTTTTGAAGTATGTCCCTTTCATTAGGGAGGAGACAGTAAAGATTCAAAGGTATATGAGTGGGATGCCATATTTTATTAGTGACAAAATCCAATATGATGATCCCAAGACTCTGGAAGAAACCATAAGGAGAGAAAAATGCTTATATGATCAACATAGGGGAAAGCCTACTTTCCAAAGATATTGGGAAGACAAGAAGAAGTTCAAGAAGGTACAGAGGTAGAAGGGAAACGAACCACCTTTTTTTAGAAATAGTCCTCAAGGACAACCAATTTTGAGGGAGCCTAGGATGGATGAAGTAGGTGGGAAAAGGCCAAGGCAGATAACTATGCAATGATGGGGCTGTAATGGAGATCATATGTATAGAGATTGCCCTCACAGAAAGGACAAGGTGAGATATGTTCACCATGTTCAGCATTCATAAATAATGGAGGACATGGGTTGAAGAGTTACAAGTATCTATGTAGCCCTGGACAACAAGCAAGCTGAGTTTCAATCACACATGATTGAAGTTGAAGTTATGATCAATAACCATTCCTTTACTATTTTAATAGAATCAGGAGGTAGTCATAGTTACATAGATCCTAAATTTGTGGAAAGATTTCTTTTTCCAAGAAGAAAGCATGATAAATATTGGCTGGTACAACTAGCTATAGGAGCCAAGAAGAAATTTGTTAAGTTGGTTGAATCATGTGCAGTGGGCATGAATGGACTGAGTACCAAGGTAGATTTGAACATATTTCCTTTGGGATCATATGATTTCCTAATTGGTATGGATTGGTTAGACCAACACCATGCCCTATTAGATTGTCATAACAAGGAATTCACTTGCTTGGATGCGGAAGGAAATTAGAGAGCAATCAAGGAATTCCCAGGGTAGTTACTGTTTGAGAAATCTCAGACATGCAGCTGAAGAAGTGTTACAGGAAGGGATGTTAAATATTTGCAGCCCATATGGAGGAAGCATCTAAGGATAAGGTGCAAAATCTGGAGGATCATGCAGTCCTGGAATATTTTGAAGATGTTTTCAAGGAGGTACTAGGACTACCCCCAAAGAGAGATATTGTTTTCTTTATTAATTTAAGGCATGGAGCAGCTCCAATATCAAGGACTCACTACATAATGAGTACACCAGAGCTGAAGGAGTTGCAAATGCAACTTGAAGAAATTTTAAAGAAGGGGTACATACACCCAAGTGTGTCACCTTGGGGTGCCCGAGTCTTGTTCGTGAAGAAGAAAGATGGGACAATGATATTGTGCATTGATTTCAGATAGTTGAACAAAGTTACTATAAAGAACAAGTATCCTCTACCAAGGATTGATGATCTCTTCGATCAGTTGAAGGATGGAAGGATATTTTAAAAGATAGATCTTTGATTAGGATACCATTAGTTAAGGATTAAAGAGGAAGAAATCCACAAGACCACCTTCAGGACAAGGTATGGTCATTATGAGTTCACAGTGGTGCCATTTGGATTATCAAATGCACCAGATGTTTTCATGTTCTTAATGAATGGTGTTTTCCGAGAATATTTATACAAGTTTGTCATTTTCTTTTTGGATGACACCTTGTATATTCCAAGATAAAGGAAGAGCACAAGCATCATTTGAGGATGGTTTTGCAGGTGCTGAGAGAGCATAAGTTGTATGCCAAATTGAGAAAGTGTTCATTATATCAAAACATAATTCACTATTTGGGGCATATCATATCTGAAGAAGGGATAGAAGTGGACCCTGAAAATATTGAGGCCATTAAAGAGTCGACAACACCTAAGAATGTGACAGAAATCAGATACTTCATGGGTCTAACTGGCTACTATAGAAAGTTCATTGCAGGTTTTTTGAGAATAACTCATCCCATCACTTCCTTGTAAGGGAAGGGGAAGAATTTTCAATGGACAACAGAATGTGAAATGAGCTTCCAAAAATTCAAGTAGCTACTAACCAGCGATTTCGTGGTTTGTACAGATGCATGCAAAGAAGGACTAGGAGGAGTCCTTAGTCAGAAAGGATATGTGATATGTTTTGAGTCAAGAAAATTCAAAGAGCATGAAAGGCTCTATGCCACTCATGATTTGGAGTTGGAAGCCATAGTGCACACTTTAAATAAATGGAGGCATTACCTCATGGGAAATAGGTTTGAGTTGAGGACATACCACAATGGCCTAAAATATTTGTTTTACCAGCCTACTTTGAATGCTAGGCAGAGTAGATGGTTAGAATTTCTCTATGAATATGAATTTGATATCAAGCACATCAAAGGAAAGGAAAACAAAGTGGTTGATGCACTCAACATGAGAGTGCATGAACTGCATGCTACAACCATTATCATGTTTCAAACGAATCTTAAGGGCATAAGTTCTGAGGTTGAAAAAGTTGATTTGTAGTACATGGAATTGGTAGAAAAATTGCAGCAAGGTAAAATGCAGTAGGAAGCCGAAAAATTATGAATTGGGAATTGATGGAATTCTCTTGTATAGAAACAAAGTTTATGTACCCAATTCTCTTGAATTGAGGAGTGCTATTTTGAAATAAATGCACAATGTACCTTATGTGGGACACCCAAGATATCAGAAAACAATTTCAGTAGTGAAGAGCCAATATTATTGGCCATGCATGAAGAAATAAATTGCATAATACATAGCCAAATGTATGGAGTGTCAAAGGGTCAAAGATAAGAATAGACACCCACCTAGGTTGCTACAACCATTACCCATTCCTCAGTGGAAGTGGGAAGTGGTGACAATGGATTTCATCCCATGATTTCCCAGAACAAGCAAGCAACATGATGCAATCATGGTGGTAGTGGAAAAGCTTACTAAAGGTTCCCATTTCATTTCTATTAAGGTTAATCACAAGGAAACTGATGTTGTTGATATTTATATGAGGGAAGTAGCATGATTTCATGGCATATCCAAGAAAATTGTGTTTGGCAAAGACCCAAAATTTACCTCAAAGTTTTGGAAAGGATTATTCAAGGGGTTTGGAACAAATATGACATTCAACACAACTTATCATCCCGAGTCTGTTGGAAAAGAAAAAAGAGTTAATTAGGTGATAGAAGATATGTTAAGAATGTATGTGATGGAAAAAGCATCCATATGGGAAGAATACCTAAACTTGGTAGAGTTTTGTTACAACAATGGGCATCAAGCATCATTGAAGATGACTCTGTTTGAAGCACTTTATGGAAGAAAGTGAAACATCGCAGTAAGCTGGGACAACCCAGCTGATAAAGCCATGGTTGGGACATATTTGCTCAAGGAAATGGAAGAACAAATGCTGCAGATTAAGAAAAATTTAAAGGCTTCCCAAGACAAGCAGAAAATCGGTCATGACAAGGGAAAAACCCACAGGGAGTTTAAAGTGGGTGATCATGTTTTCTTGAAGGTGAAAGCCAACATAAGTTCCCTGAAGCTGGGAAATTGTCCCAAGTTCGCAACTAGATATTATGGGCAGTTTGAAATCCTAGAAAGGATTGGACCAGTAACTTATATGCTTTCATTTCCTAAATGAATGACTATTCATAACGTATTTCATGTCTCATTTCTCAAGAAGTATATACCTGATGCTAATCACGTGATTGATTGGAATGTGATTCAGGTGGAGAAATAAAGCACTATACATGTGCACTCGATGCACATACTGGACCAGAAGAACAAGAAGCTCCGGAATCAAGCCATAAGGATGGTAAAGGTCCAGTGGACCTAGTACAGTCTCGAGGACACAATGTGGGAGCATGAAGAGGCTATGCGGGTAGAATACTCACATCTTTTTTAATATTTTGAACATATTGTGGATGTTGTATAAATCAGTTGCACCGAGGATAATGCAAAAATAAGGGGAGGGATTGTAATACCCCAAAGGTCGAGCCTTGATTGTAATTATGAATGTAATGATGTTTATAGGCTGGTGAGCCAAGTATTATAAGCTGGTAGGCTTATGTGTGAATTAGGCCAGAGAGCCTAGAGGCTAAGGACAATTGGACTGATTTTGTATATGTAATTATGCAAATTATTAATAAAAATACACCAGTGCATGTATACCGATCACGAAGAAAGAGTTACGGGGGACTAAGATTCACTAGGTTGGGTAAGGGAAGGGGCTGAGAGGATGGAATGAGGGGTTAATATTAAGAGCTTAAGCTTCAATAGAATAATATATTATTATTCTAAATTTTGTCAGTGGGATATGAATATATCCTAAGTTCCTTTGGAAAGAGGGTACAACTTCCAAATGGAGGGGAACGCGCTTCATGAGCACCATGTGTCAGCTCAGGCACATGCAATATAAGTGAGAATTCATACTATTTTGGGGGTTCCTCTCTTGGCCATTTTTTCACTAGCGCACCCAACAAGCATGAGTATCCCTGGTATACCTTGTTGAATTCCTGAACCCCACTGAACCTATGCAAACAAACTAGAATTTACATCCTTGCTACATCAATACCTTGCGAGTTGCCTGTGTATTATCTGTTCATTACGATTCCCAAGTCCAATTTCTATTGTTGCCATCACCATGCTCGTGTGTTGAGAAGAGAAAGTGAAGAAGAGGGATTTTAGGCCCATTGATAGAAGAAGATGGTTTTCAGGCCTGTGAGAAACTCTCTCCAGCTGAGAGAGTCTGCTGAGGAAGTGATTTCTCCTAGATGGAGTCCAATAATGGCTACAGAGGTATGAGAATTCATGACCTGACATGTTGCTGAAGCCTAAGGAAAGGGAGTTGTAGTAGTCAATGGACTATTTGACAGTGAAGGTGTACACTCCTGGGGTGGGACAGACATGTGAGGAATGAGAGTATGTGAGCTATGGGCGTAAGTGATTCCTTGGAGAAAATCCTTCCTGTTGTACTATGCAACTTCCTGTTGTCCTTGCCTAACCTAGGAATCCCTTTCCTGGTGGAGTTTAGTCCCAGCTCGGGGGTGACCCCCTGTTGAGAGTGATGAGAAGTGGGGTCTAAGGCTGGGAGGTTCATGGAAGGTCTGGATGTAGTTGAGGTACTTCAATTAAAATATAAGTACCCATTTCTATGTTCATTTATATGGTGTGTATTTGTACATGTGTTATAATTGATGAGTAATGCTTATATATATGTTGCATGTATGTGTTAATGTTGCTTCCACATGAACATGTGTATGAGTAGAGTATTGATGTCTATTTAATTGCATTAGATATATGTGTGTGTGTGAATATCAGATGTTATCTCTATTTATTTACTGTTAAGTTTTATATGTGAATATTTCCGCAAAAGAAGTCTCTCTCAGTGGCATTGCCTGACCTGTTGGTGGTTGGGGACGTCACAAATTTGTATAAGAGTAGTGAATTAAAATACACAATCATTTGGTAGTGTTTCTGGCCTATTGGTGATGGCTGAGGATGTCACAAGTTGGTATCAAAGCAGTGAATTAAAATATATAGTCATTTGGTAGCATTGCTGGACTGTTGGTGATGGCCGAGGACGTCACAATCTTGGTGATATTGTGGAGCATGGTTGAGGAATATCTTGGTGAGTTTTTGTATATGTCTTGTGGTACATATTAGATGTATTTCACATGTTGTTTGAGGAAGATATTTGAGGCACTTTTTTGGTGCATATCTAGGCTACATTGGTATATCTTTTGATGCATCATTTGGCACACGATTGAGCTGCATGTTGGACATTTGGTTGGTTGTATATCAGTGATGTTTTGGCACATAGTTTAATGCCAAGAGTACATGGTTCATGTTTTATGGATGGTGTGGAATACATATCTTTGTTCATTGGTAAAATCAAACCTTGGTGATGGTTGTGAGTTTTTTTGGTTGATTCACATCTTTGTGATATTGTTCATATGGTTGAGAGTTAATCTCGGTGATTGATCTATGTAAGTAGATATGCTTTGGTTGATGAGGTTGACAGTGACATGTTGATGTGACAAGTTTTTGTGACAACTTGAAAGTGACAGGTTGTGGTGATAGGTTGACAGTGACAATGATGGTATATCATTTCAGTGTCAAGGAAAGTGACAGGTCAATCTAGTGTAAGGAAATGAAATTGTAGCATCCTTCTGGTGTGTATCGGAGAATCAGGGAGTTTGAGATTACTTCATTTCAGAGCCTGTTAATTAGGGGGTTGGATTATCCTTCCAGTTGTATCTAGTAAATCAGAGTTGGAGCTTCCCCAAGGTTGGATCCTGAGAATTAGAGGGTTGGATATGGAAAATTTGGAAGTTGGTGCTTCCTATGAATTCATTCATTCTGACATATAAGAAAATAATTATGTGGTTTTCTCCTGCATTGTGTTTCCACATAAATCTTGGTGTACTGTGTATCTATGATTATTTTACTATGCACTGTTGATTTGAATTATTGATGATATACTAAAAATAGATGAAAAATTGTTGAATGGTAATTGATCAAGTTAATGTTTATATGCTTTGATTATACATTGTGATTGAAAGTGGTTAAAAGTGATAAAAGTTCTCATATTGATTCACCCCCCCTGTTGTGGGGGCTAGCTGACCCTATAGAATAGACTTGATGATTGACTTAGAAATTTTCGTTTGACCGACATAGTTAGAAGTAGAAGTCAGCCAGAGTCTCTATTAACCGACCGACCCAGGAATTTCAGTAGTTACAACTACTCAAAAGAGGTATAAATAGATAAGCACATGAAGGCTCAAATAACTTCATGTGATAGGTTATACGTAATTGTGTTGTACTATTATATCATATAATAAAAGGACTATTGTTTGGGCTCTCATTACTTGTGTATGTCTCTACCTATGTCTATGTGTATGCATGTATCTCTATGATATGTATGTAAGGATATACTGGTAACACTCCCTACTTATCTCTATATTACAACTTTGGTTCTGTTTCCTGTAGTATTGAACTTGGGCATGTAGAAGTGTACTTAAAAGCTAACTCTACAAGACATACACGAGTGGTGGGAGATAAAAATTGAGGACTACATCAGAAACTATGCAAAAAGGAATAACCTCTCACTAGCAGAAGCAAGGTCACTATTCTTTTTAGAGATGCATAAAAGATTCCTTGAAGCTATCCCAAAAGAATTTGTTCATCACATTAATAGATCATGTGATGCATAATATGACACCCAACGAGAAGTTATGCCTGAAGTTTAAGAATGGAGGAAGAAATAACCTGCACAACTAGCTCGAAATAATTATTGAAGATTATATTTTAGAACAAGCCATTGAAGATCGAACGCCTCTCGACAAAATGAATGAAAAATTCTACAACGAATTGCACGATGGATTTTTCTGCATGGTTCCAACACTTCTTCATAAATTCCTCCTTGACAAGGGAGCTGATGACATTGTTGAATATCGACCAAGGTTAGGCACACCATTACCAAATATCAACTTCCAAAAAAGAGACGAAAAGTGGGAAGAATTTCTTGATGCAAAGTGAAAGATACAAGAGAAGCCTGAGATTACTTCTTGAAGAAATAAATATGGCCAACACTCCCAACTTAGATTAAGTCAAGTCATAAATGGGGGGTCGGTCGAAACTATGATATGCTATAAAAGAATAAGTAGTGTTTCCCAATTCTAAATGTCATGAAGAGAGAAGCAAGCCCATAAGAATTCCATGGATATCTAGAAAATATAATGGGATAAAAGACAACAAAAAAGAGAAGAACTTCATAACCAGTGGAACAAAAAAAAATCGAATAGAAAGATGTCCGAGAGGGTCATCCTGACAGAGCATGTGAGCTGTCTGAGTCAGACAGAGAATGACTAGATTTGGAAACAACAACAACCACGATGACACATGAAAAAAGTAATGACGTACAAATGAACATCCATAAACTGGTCAATGAACTAGAAAGTATGGATTACGAAGAATATGGACTAACTCTATGTACATATCTTGCACTGGAAACTAGTGCATGGATAAGAGAATTTCTCCAACAAAGGCTGCATATCGACGACGTATAGAACAAACGACCAGGGAAACCTACGGGATGCATTTATTATTGAGCCAGAGTGAAATGAAGTTGATAATATGATTATCCAAATTAAGGACCTCACCGAATCAACCCCCCTGCCACATATAATATTGATAGAAGAAATTAACTATAGTCTGGAAGCGACGGAACATTTGGAATTATGATTAGTTGAATATAAAGATCAAAGTTCTCAAACTAAGGACGTGTTATCTATACTCAAGAAGAAATAAATATTCCTTGAGTATAATCCATTATCATATGCAGAAAAAAAACAACTAGAAGATTCTAAAACTAATTCAAAAATAGTAGAATCTTAAATACCAAGAAAACCAAGTGCTCCTACCAAGAAAATAAAAATGGGATTCAACCACATCTTGATCTATATGAAGGACATGAGCACCCAAAACTCCATTGGTTCATATGTGAAAAAATTTGGGATGAAACTGATATTACAGACGAGGATAAGAAAATGGATCAATTCGGAGCTGTGCTATGCCATTGCACCTTAACATGGTTCATGAACTACACAAAAAATCAAACTCATTCAAAAACATAAATAAAGAATAAATTTTCAAAATTCTTTAAAATTCTAGACATCACACATCTGGAAGCCCAAAAGATAAAAAAAAATCAAACAAAGACCACGCGAGTCAGTAAGGGAATATGATAAAAGATTCAAAGATCTCCTAAGTCAAATCCTGATGTCGATTGATCAGAACTTGCTAGTCCAGTGGTATGTAGTTGGGATACTACCAAGAATCCAATATTCACTATTCTTATACAATATAACTGGTTGTGAAGATGTGATACAAAAGGCATAGTGAGTTGAGTCAGATGATGATATCTCATTGACTTCCTTGGCGAAAAACAGACTTGAAGAAAAAATAGAACATTTTCAACACAATAAAAAATCTATCTATACAAAGCAATGAAGTATGGTGCACCACAAAGGATAATTTTCCCCTAAATAAGTTCACACAAAAAACAAACGTCTACCAAATACAAGACCATAAATACTATAATATATGTGAATTCCTAACTGATCATAGTATACGAGATTATCCACATAATCTGAAAAAAAAATGAAGTGGTTCCACATCTGTGAAGATTTCAATCACCGAACATCAGAATGCCATCTAAACGCTCAAAATCAAAATAATGTACAAACAATATACCACATAGAGACCATTGATCAAGAAAACAAATACGGTTGAAGAGATGTTTACTTCGGTGTTCATGGTCAAGGTCGAGGAGGCCGATGTGGATTTGGTGGTAGAGGTTAGGGTCATGGATGACCATATTATTTTAACTGCTGGAAAAATGATCATGCCACGCAGATTGTCCTATAAAAGAAAAAATTGATCTGAAATTTTTCATCATATAAACCTTTGGACATCACTCTTTAAAAGACTTCCTGATAGTACTTGACAAAATTATACCAAGAAAATATGTGAATCTAGTACACGTAGTGTCCAAGGAAGAGGTGAGGAAATCCAAAAACTTACATATCATTACAAGGTCGAGTACAACATGAGATATTCACACCCCACCACAAAATTACCAAAGAAAGAAGGCTAACAACTTCCCAAAGCTAGATAAAGAATAGAAAATCATGAGAGAACCTCTAAAATTCTTTAGGAATTCCATAGAAGATCAACAAAACCCAAGAATTCAAAATGAATATACCATCCAAGAATTTTTGCAGCTCCTCAAAGAAAAACATTTGATAGGTAGGCTATTGGATCTACTCAACATATTGCGAGAATACAAATATGTTCAGAAACCGACCAAGGATGCAAATCACCTCTCTTATAGAAACAAATATTATGATCCTCGAGTCAACTTTGATATCGAGGGAATGATGGTCAATCAAGTGGTCATTGATTTTGGTTCGCAAGTTAATATTCTACCATGAGAAACATGGATATGGATGGGCCAACCCAACCTTTCACCCACACTGAATTATCTTAAGTTAATCGATCAGAGATTAATAGAACCAGTTGGAAGATTGATACATTTTGACACTCAAATTATGGGAATATTGACTTTGTTCAACTTCGAGGTGATCAACCTTGTTGAAGGAATACCAACATATGCAGCTCTTGTCAGTCTACTATGGGGTCGACAAATGAAAGCAACTATTTCCCTGGAAAGAGATACAATTAAATAGAAAGGAAGTGGTAGAAAAATAATTATTCCCCTGGATCCAAAGGAAGGAAAACCATGAATGGAGTCATGGGATGAAGATCAAGAAGCTATATGTCTATACCATATAACAAATGAACAATTTTTTTATATAGGACCGACTACAGAAGGAGAAATTTTGAGAGAATCCCCTATGTCGATTGGCCATGATTTCGACTCCACCTTATACAATTGGAAAATAAAGAATTAAGAAGCTCATGTGAAAGATTGTTGGTCTATAGAAATTATTCCAAAGAAACATATTAATACATGCTACTTAATCTAGGATTTACCAAAAGTATATGAAAAAATAACTCGACAAACTCCCTCTCTTATTCTGACTAAAAATCAGATAAGAAAACCCTTGTGGTATAGTGAATGACATACCCCTTCGACCCATGTCGAAGAGGTAGAAAAATACATAGGAGTGGAAGGAAGAACACAAAGCCTTGTGGAAACTTTGATAGGCCAGGCTCCAAGATGGTGGGAAACAAATTCCGCCGGATTACAAACATGGACGACTGTGTCAACATACTTTGTTGAAAGATTCAGAGACAAAAATTATCCAAAGATGCATATATCCTCACATTCAAAATTAGATACGACCCAATAGAAAATATTCAATGTTCTGAAAGCGAATGGTGAAAAATAGGATATAAAGATGAAAGGGTATGGCCACATATGTTTCCAAGTACATTAGATGAGATACCAAGAAAATGGTAAAATATTGAAGAATCCTATGACCATACTTCAAACTTGGCTAAAATCAAAGAAAATTTTGTGCAAGACTTCAAATTTAATCTAGTAGAGGAACAGTTGAAATATGCAGCACATCAAATAAAAATATTTCTATAAATCTCTTCACCAGTTGAACATAAATAAAAAACAAAGATTTTGGTCGATGTAGGATCGACATCGAATTGCAATTTTGTGTTGGTAGAAAACAAGGAAATCTTGACTGCACAAAGGATTGACATGGAGAATATAAAATAGGCTGGACAAAGCTTACAGTGGAAGACAGACCATCCATCACTATAGAATCATGTGAAGTCAGTATTAAGTATAGCCATGGAACATAAATAAGACCAGGAACAACCCAACTTCCCAGAAATCTTTACAAAAATTGAAGAAGAAGAATGCCATCTTGATGAAGAAAAACCACCAAAGTTGATGAATGCTAAGAGGACAAGGAGCACCAATTCTCCCTGCAAGTGGGAAGGGGAGCGATGATCTGCAAAAGTACTTTTAGGATGATTATTCCTCAAGGTAAATCTTGTAAACTTCGCCAAATAATATATTTTCCTGTTCTAAGAAGTCTTAGAGGATGTCCCAAGTTTTCTTATGATATCGTCCGCGATGCGACACATGCGAGATGAAAATATGACTTTTGCAACAATTGCGACATTTGTGACAAAAGTGAGACACTTGCGACACTTACAAAAATGACAATGAGACATCGTTGAAGTGAGTAATTTTGATGTGTAACGGATTTCCCCCAAAGTGCGAGGTCAGAAGACAAAAACTGATGACTGAAGTACTTTGTAGACTTTCGAAGAAAGGGTATGGAGTCAGAGAACCTAGTAGATGCTGCAAACAACCATCAGACAAATGTTATTATATGTTTCAAACCCAAGGCAGGTATACCGATGCTTGAGTGATAAAGGACTTTTAAGGTATGGCCACCATGAAATACATTGTGGATCCATAATCGTATTGACTTAAGGGTATAGACATCGAAGATACAATGTGGATTTATACTTCCATGACATGAACTGATCGTAGCCACGAGGAATACACAATGGATCTACGAGATGAAAAAAAATAGCCATGGATCAATACAAAGTGGATATATGTGATAGTATATATATCAATATTGTCAAATGATCTCCTTTCATAGCCTCGGTAAAGTAGAGATCAGAGTGAACACTCAACCCAGGGTCTTCTTTCCGATCCTGATGTCGTACGAATATAGCCATGTGAATATATTTTTTGATGTCGAACATGGTAGAAACCACTTGATTACCTGTCATTGAGGTAAACCGTTAACAAGTGCAAGGGAAATCGCCAGTGATGTCAATGAATCCCAAGGTTCCCTAGTACAATCCAACGAATGTGAATAGATGATTTGAAGTCGAACATTTGTGGAGTCAAGCAATCAGAGGTCAATGATGTAAACCCACTGTCGGAAGTGAGGAGGCCTACCATTAAGGCATGCATGTCCTAAGGTACTAACTAGTTTATAAGTCTAATTCCCAAATAATGTATTGAAGTCGATAGGAAAAGACTCGTTGAAGGAGGTCCTTGATGTATCCCCCGTCAATGACACAAAACTAACATAGAGATGTAATATGGGGAATCAAATGAGTATGGAATGACAGGAGTATTGAAACTAGAAATTTGTGATGGTTGACTCTCGAGGCAGATACTTCCCCTGAACACTGAGGCACAAACAACATAAACGTAACATGGACCAAAACATGATGCAGTGGATACTGTGAATTTCGTCGGGTGACCCAAAGGAGTAAAGAAGCTTAGAGGATTGGTTCAGTGAAGAGGTTCATCGAATTAAAATGTATGTAAAGACATTGTGTCATGTTCAAGGGTGACTGCAAGAGTGATTTTTGATGATTCTAAAATATCTTGGCTTGCTTCCTTCATTTGTTTTCCCCATCCAGATAGAAAAGTACCTCTTTTTATTTTTACAAGCTCGAGGAGGATAACACATGCTCAATATAACTCACCTTCAGTAACTTCCTCTTCCTTTGTTTAACGAATTGGAAGAAGTAAGGGTTCGGTCCCATATGGGCCCTTCAATGTGTAGTTTAGCGAGTCCAGAGAAGGAAAACTCGATGGTTTTTCAAGTTTAGAGAGTCTGAAAATAACTTAAAGATGACTCCAGGGTTGTATTTTTTCATAATAATAGTCTTCGAAGCCCGAAAAAGAGATAAACTGCTACTTGGGAGACGCCCTTTCAAAACCTTTTAAATGAGTGTGAAAGGAAGCAAGATCACTCGATAATATTTTTATGTTTAGAGAGTCTGGAAAGAGCTTAAAGGAGACTCTAGGGGGTTCCTTTTTCGTATATCTTAACGAGTCCGAAAAAGCGATAAAATTCTACTTGGTTACATTCTCATGTTTTTTTCGAGTGTGAGAAAGAACTAATATCATGCTCGTCAGTGTGACAAGGTTAAATGGAAAAATACTGCTTCAAAATCTGCAAGTGAAGACAAATCTGCATCCAGGGTATTAGTAATATCTCCGAAAAATATATAAAACCCAAAATAAACTATAGATTAGCAAAAATGAACCCTATAATAGTGAAATAGGGAAAAAAATCTTATTTACCATTTTATTTTTACCAATCTCTCCTAGAATTGGTATTTTCGACTTCGGAGGGTGATTTTCAAGCTTTTGGCACCGAAGCTACGGTTGACCGTTTTCACATTTGTCTAGATTAGGTTGGTCATTAAATCATTCTAATCATTTTCCACGGTTTAGATTTTATTTTAAAGTAGTTTTTAGTCTTACCTTGGGCTCCCTAGGAAGCCCTAGGTGCCGAACCAAGTTGGTGCTCCCTCAAAGGGGTTAAGGGAGCACCAACCACGTTTTCGGTGCCCTGATGTGTGTGCCAGAGGAGTGATAGTGCCCTTTGGGCGCGTTTAGGGGGGCACCAACACAGGATTGAAAAATATATTGCTATTTATGCTAAAAACACCCAAAAGTTTGTTGTGAGAAGACGATTAATGTCTTTTAAATGTATGTTATTTCAATTTACATTGATAAAAACAATGATTGAATGGAAAGAGGTGAGCACAAGTTTGATGATATAGCTGCACTGCAAAACCCCCAGACAAGGGATGCTTTGAGGAATTGTGGCCTCCTCAAGTATTTTAAATTGAAAAAGATGAAAAAGGAAGTCTTACTACTTGAGTATCTAATTGAACTGTAGGATGATGCTGAACATGCGTTCCATATTGGGCCACAAATGCTCAAAATCGAGCTTGATGATGTATACTTTTTGACCAGCCTATCAAGGAGAGGAGCCCCTATCATTTTGTCTAGGAAGCAGACAACTCCTCAGCCTGCCGAGGTGTATGTGGTTGATCATCATGTTCTTGGATCAGGATTGGTCGAAGGACGAATCGTGATCAAGGAAGTTAGATATTTGACACTATGATCTATCTTGTTTTCCATAACCAACCTCACAGGTAGAACCAGTGCACATTTGTCTTCAAAATCCCAAATGGTTATGCTCTACAATGCATGGAGCCGAGGTTATTCAACTGGAGTGTAGGTTTCCTTCGCAATGTGAAGGATCAAATTATGAAGTGTAGGATAGGGAAACAAAAAATAGTTTGGTTATGGTTCCTTTTTGGTTTCATTCTTTCTGGAGAGAATACCTCAGATGCAGTTGCAGATTGCACTGATAGCAAGTCCAGTGACTGAACCATGAATGGAAAGGTGGACAAGCTTGTCTCCAATATTGGGAACCGACTCAAAATTCAAGTTCATAGCCGAATTCTTCGCTTGGTTGAGAAGACAATTGATCGTTATCGAGGAATTTCCATACACCAGAGTATATTTCTAGGGTAGCCTGGACTTAGCACTTCCAGAGGGTATTAACTAGGATGCGTCAGGTATGAAACCAAAACCTTGTCATGTTTTTATTTTATTTTAAAGTTTTTATATTATTTTTATGTGTAGAAAGAGGGGTTTTAATAGTTGTATTGTTTCACCATGTAGATAGAGTCACATAATGTCCGACAGAGATACCGACACTAGGGAATCACATAGACGTGCAAATATCTGTAGAACATAAGGTGGTGGTGGGAGGTCTCTGGGACGTTGAGAGGAACCTATAAGGTATTACTATGGGTGTCCCACCTCTCAGGAGGCAAGATGTACCCCTACATTTGCAGAGGCATACAATGGGGGTTTCTAATATTTTGAACCACTTGCTTCAACAAGTGGCCCGTGCAGTGGTGTGCTTCTCGAAGAACAATGTGGTGCAAGATGATTAGGATATTCTATATGGTTTTGTAGTCCTTTCATGATGATATCATGGGCATGAGTGCCCAAAATTTTCCCTTCTACGTACTTTTTGATGTAAACAAGCATTTTCTATCACACACACACACACACACACACTATATATATATATATATATANTCCGAGTTTTTTGGTGCCAATGATGTTACAAATTAACATGTGTGATGTTTTTAATGTACATGTGATTCATTCATTAAAGTTTATCTATGCACAAGATACTGATCCAAAATATAATTTGCTAGTGAATCTGAAGCTGTGTTGAGTTCTCTTGGTATGTGTCTGTATCCTATAAATTCAAACATTCTTTCAAGGAGACAGACTCGTAGGTGGAGACACAATAGGGTAGGGTTGTGGACAATGTAGACATGATTAAGATGACAAACCATGAGTTGAGAGTCTAGGTTAATGATTATATGAGATATACCTAGAGAGGATGCCTCGATTAGAAGTCCAATGACAATGTGATATTATTCCACGTTATTGGTTTCCGATCCTATCAAGACGCCTCTTAAACTCACCAACTCATCAGAGTGGTAAATGACCCAAGCTACATAAGCAATATTCTGGGTGTGTAGACTAGCACCATCAACAAACCCAACAAATATAGGAAAGGGAGATGTCATCTACACACACAATCACAAGACAAATTATAAGTGGCTAAAAAAAAGCTCGTACACACAAGATAAAAAGACACACTAAAAGAAAACTATAGTACAATAATGTACAAATCACACATGCTAGTTTTTCTATGCATAGTACCTCTTAAGTCAAATCCCATTCTAGGGTTCACCAAGAGGGATTCCATCATAGTCAACTAACTCATAGGCACCTCTATGTAATACATGTTTTATGATGTAGGGTCCATGCCACAAAGGTTCTAACTTTCATGTTCCTAGCTTATTGTGAGCTTGGTCATAAAAAAGGACTAGGTATACTTCTATGAAAGTACGAGGGTGGATAGATTTGTCATATTGACTTTTCATTCATTTTTTATACATCTCGTTAACGAGAGAGACATCCCGATGTGTTTCATCCAACCATAGGAAATGTTCTTCTTCAACAACGGTGTGAGGCAGGAGTTCTACTGTGAGTTTCAACGAAGTAATTTTGCACTCGATTGGTAATACTACTTCGATGCCATATACCAATTGAAAAGGAGTGAATCTAGTTGCAGTTTTCACTGAGGTGCGGTAAGCCTAGAGAGAAGAGAAAAGTTGCAACTGCTAAGAAGTTTTGTTTTCACCCACCATGTGTTGGATCATGGTTTTAAGGACTTTGTGATGGCGTCATCTTGTCTTTTTTCTTGAGGATAGTAGGGGGATGAGTTCTCATGGAGAGAACCCAACTTGACATGTAACCCACTCATCATATGGTTTTGAAAATGTGAACCGTGATCAATGACAATGGATTTTGGAACACCAAAGCGAGTGATGATGTGGTTAAAGATAAAGAGAGGTGCAATATGAACATCATTAAGAAAAGTAGGCATGGCCTCAACCCATTTTGTGAAATAATCAATGACAATGATGATATAACCGTGCCCCCCCAGCTGAGGCAAACTTACATTGCATAAAATCAATACCCCATTTGGCAAAGGGGCTGATGGAAAAAATATGATGCATCGAAGCGGGGTGGGTGCATGCCTTTTTATGAAAAACTTGGCAGGGTGGGACTTTTTTGACAACCTCAATACAATATTTGAATATGGGGGGCCAAAAGTAACTGAAACGTAAGATTTTATGATCTATAGCCATCCTAGAAAGGTGTCTGCCACATTCTCCAAGGTGATAGTCATTTAGGACACGTTCAGCCACATCATGAGTTAAACATTGTCATAGGATAGTGTCAATACCATTGTGATACAAAGTGTCAGCGATGATAAGGTAGCGTTTAGAATGGTGGTGAAAATGACGATGTTCTTCATAGGAGATATTGGGATGAAAATGTTGGGTTTGAAGATAAAGAAGAATATCTCCATACCAAGGGTCAGACGTGTTAATGAGGAACAAAGATTCATCGGTGTTGGCACAGGGGTGGACCTAGGGTTCAACGCTTAACAAGGCATGAAACAAACCTCGACTATCGACCCTTTTGGCAATACTTGTGAAGTAGGCAAAGTCTCACTCGAGGTAGGAGGAGGGGGGGGTTACAGGACGCAAGTGTCTGTAACCAGGATGGGACACAGATCTGTGATAATAGAGAGGATATTCTGTTAACACTTAATAAGTGACATGCATTATTTTATTAACCCTATTAACACCACAGAGTATAATCAAATATAGATCAACGCAATAACAATAAATGACAATATACCCTGAGCACTTAACACTTAGCACCGTGTGTCAGATCTAGCATTCATTTACCCTTAACACAAGTAAATAACTTAAGCAACAAAATATCTATCTATCACACATCATAATCAAAGCACTAAGCAGATTCATAACATAAATAACACAGCACAAAGAAAACCATGAGACACTAGATATACGTGGTTCACCCCAGGGTGGGGCTACGTCCACAAACCTCTTCACCTCTTTATTATTCGCTAGAATATTACATTCATTCACTCCTATGCACTAATCCACAGAGTCGAGCTTTGCACAAGCCTGGAGATCTACACACTAAGCACTACATCCTCCTTCCAAAACTAGGTCAATGCACAGAGCCAACTCTCTATCGAGCACAAAGCCTTAATGCACATACATTCCTTTGCACAAAGCAACTTGAACTACTTGCACTTAGCTACTTCTTCCTTACATTATTATTTATTTATAATTTACAAAACCTTTCAATAAGGCCTAAACATGGGAGATACCCATGGGCCGGCATCCCATAAACCCATTACAAAAACCATAGAGGACCCTTTACTGGGTCCGCATAGCCCACAAAATTGGTGAGATTCACGATCTCAGCTCTGCCTGAGCACTCCTTCTTCAAGCAACGTGTCGAATTCCAAAAGTGGGTCAAAGCTAACGAAAGTTTCCCCAAAACTTGGACGAGGGCCAACAATCGGGAAGAGAATCACTGGGCTCAGTGTCTTCATCATCTTGGGGAATATTGCAGATCAGTTTTGCAAAAAAAAATACTTTTTATCTTTTGATTTGGCAAACTCAAGATCGAATTCCTAAAGAATAAAGATTCATTTGGAATATTTTCCCCCAAGGACTTGACGTGTCATAATATGATACATGGGGTTCGAGTCTGCGATGACCGTGGTAGTGTGTAATAGGATGTGTTGTAACAGATTTTGGAAATTGCTCTACTCAGTATTTTCATCCCAAATGTGTTTGAGGGTCACATCTTATTTCCATATTATCTATAACTTGCATCAGATTTGCTGAAGGACTTGTAGGGACTTTTGGGAAGAAAGTTTGTGTTATGAGGTAGAAGAGTATTTACAGTATATTGAGCCACACCAAAGGTAAAAAATTCTTCAAGAATTCCACAAGATTTGTTTTCAAATATCACCAGGAGATGCAGTCAAGGGACTGGGGAGAACAATTGCAGTTTTACAAGTCAAGGAGCACTTTGATATAATGCATTCTGCATCTAATGATGACCGTGTAAGTCATGATATTTTTCTGGAAAAATTATACCTGGAGAACCTAAACCTTTCAAAATACCTTGATTCTCTAGATATTATGCATGGAGAAGAGCTCTTGCCAATGGCTTCAAATATTTTAATGGAGTTGTTTTGGTGTACTCAACATCGTGGTTATCTATTGGAGGCAATCTTGATTCTAGAGTTCGGCTTGTCAATCAGGAGGTATATTTGGCAATACAGGCTTTTGCTTATCCACTTGTACACATATTGGGCTGCCACTGCGTCAGCATTTGAATGGTATAGAAGTTTGGAAATCAAGAACATAATGCAAGAGTCAATGTTGCATCAAAATTTTCCCCAATTGCTGTCGTCACCTCTTTGGTTTGAATTAAACAGTATCATGAAAGAATACCTAAAGTTCCATGAAGATTGCATGAAAGAAGCAACAAATCTTACATTTCTGGCTTATCGTCATTGTAAGTGGTGGAATTTGTGAAATTCAGGGAACGCTTGCGGAACTCACATCATTTTTTGCTTGTGAGAATTGAATCAACACTTTAGAGCTCAAATAGAAAGTGGATAATCTTGATGAAGTAGATTTTATTTTGGGAAATTTAGACTCCGTAATTGATTCACTTGAATGGTCTGAAGATAAGTACTTGAGTTCTCTCTCATTTAATGAGGACTTTCAAACACATCCCTGGTGATCACCAAGTCCCAACGAATGTTATCTTTCAGGAACATCAACATATTAGAGAAAAACAGTCAAGGAGCAATGTTCAAAGAGGATGTCTTCTTCCTCGTCTGATTCAGTTGTCACTTCATTGTGTGACATAACTCAAGGATGCAGAGGAATGGAAAGCCCATAATACAGAAGGAAGTCATGCTGAAATGCAACAACTTCTAGAAAGATATGCAAGTACACTTGAGTTTTCCTTTGATGAAGCATTGGGAATACTGAACAAAATTGTGTTTGATAAAAAATCTTTCAAGGAATTGAAGTTAGATATTGTGGATTGGGTAACCCTGGTAGTATTTTACAATGCTTGGAAACTATCTTCTGAGAGCACTGGATCAACGAACAAGGATAAATGCTTACTTGATTGTTTAAAAAATGTGGAACAATTGATTGAGTTATCTGTGAACGAGTTAATTAATTATTTTTCACCTTCGGAGTCTGTGATTAATGATCTTGTGATGTCAACTTTGTTGCGACTTGTCATTGAATCAATTGCCTGGCATGGGCTTATCCTACCATCTTGTGTCCGATCTGTAAATCCAGCAGGAAGGAAGAAGAAGATGAACGTGGACCGGCTAGAGAGCAACCTCCTGAGTGCAAACAACAAATAAATCACCAAATACATTACAACACATGCCGCATGCATGAAACACCACGAAGAGCACCAATCTCGCCATTTTGGGATTTTGACCATCGTTTTGACATTATGATACTTCCTCCGAAAGTCCGAAATCTGAATTCATGGTTCCATCATTGCGCCAACGGGCAGGGTTCCGTTTGTTAATATTTTGATTATTAACCGATTTCAGACACAGTCTTTTGATGGCATCAAATCGCAGAGCCTGTAAATGAACTGGATAGACATTCTCCTTTGGAATCCCAATCCTAGACAAAGTCATTTAACTGTAAAAATGAGCGTCGATAATATCCTTGGCATTCGTTTTGGCTCCAACACGAGAACTTGCAAAACAAGTTTATAAAGAATCTGCTCCAGATTGCTATGGGGGTTTACCTATAATGAGCCAAATCAATCTTCATGGAAAAGGTTTAGATATTGTTGTCAGAACACCTGGTTTCATTTTTTGATATAATCAATCGAGGTGCACTAGTCTTGTCAGAAGTACAGTTTATTGTTTTGGACGAGGCTGACCAAATACTTAAGGTGAGATTTGATGAAGTTTTTTCTGCTACAATGCCTGTCCGGGTGTAGAGGCTTTCTAAGAAATATTTAAATGTATCGTTTTAAATCAAACAAAGAGAGATGCTGATAGTCTGCCAATGGCACTGGGTCGGGTCCTTTCCTGTGAATTTTTGCATGGTCATATTTCACTGAATGAGCAAGAGAAGACTCTTGCTGGCTTTCACGAAGGGACGCTTTAACGCGTTGATTACTACTGATGTAGCTGTCTGTGGTCTTGATATTCCTAATATTGATCCGATTATTCATTATGAACTCCCGACAACTTCAGATATTTTTGCGCATGGAGGCAAATCAAATACATATACTGTTATAAACAGTTTGGAAATTAGGATTTTGTTTATGCTTTAAAAATTAGTTTGGATTACTGTTATGATTAGTTAAAGATGGTTGATGTTAGTTCATTTTCTGTTAGGTATCCTATGACGCGGATTCAACCTCCTTAAGAGAGGGAATTTATATAGAGGTTCATTCATTGTAATAGAGGGGGAGCCTGGGGGGAAACCTCTTTTGGAGAGAGCTCCTTTTGAACACAGAGTTATTTTGAAAGCCTGGAATGAATTTATATATAGTGACATGTTTACTTGACATTGTGAGATTCATCACGGTTAATTCTTTCACTATGTTCTCTTTTTTGTCATATTATCTATCTATTCCTTTATCGACTGAGTTAAAATCTGTTTGGAATTCATTTTACATGCTCCTTACACACAGTTGATAAGTGTTCTGTTTCGATGGTGTCTGGTCAAAATTCACTCCAGATAAGTGCTATGCATCTAGTTATCAGCGTTCAGTTTTTTCCTCCAAAGTTGTAGTGGAAATTAATCCTTGATAGATGCTTTCACTGTGATGGCATTTTCCTTTTCTTTTTCTGCTATTATATCATGATTATTTATAGCTAAAAGATAGACTTACTTTGCCTCATTTTCTGCAAGTAATACGATCACCGCTATGATCTCTTTTCTTTGGTTTTCACTTGACTCCATCGCCCAATTGGTCTTTTCAAAATCCATGCAACCCCCAACCTTATTAAAAATCTTCTTTGATAAGAAATATGGCCTTCTTACTGTGATTATTGAATATTTCTGAGTAAAGAGCCCTTGGCCGTTGAGATAACTCCCTCTGAGTGTATTAGGTCAGAAGTACACTCAAAATCAATTTTCAGGGATTGTCTTGCTGCAACCCAAGTCAAGTTCTGAATAACAAATAAATTTTTCTTTTAAAAATGTGCTAAGGTTTGGCTCTATTACAGCCTAGAGTCAACTCTTGCAACAACAGGATGTAATGGTGAAATCTCTGGACGATAATGACGGCTGCTAGAGCCAACTTTTCAATGTGTGAATATCAGAGCTTGGGACCGGATAGACTCTTTATAAGATAGTATATCACATGTTTATCACCGTTAGGTTCCTCTTGAACTAACACCATAGAGATAGTGGAAGTAGAGGCTGCCAAATAAAGGATATAGTCTCGTGCATAATCCAGAGGATGCAAAAGAGGTGTATGGGTGAATTCATGCTTAAGAGCATTGAAATATCATTGAGTAGTGTCATCCCAGATTAAAGGAGTGTCTTTCTGCAACAATCACATAAATCGTTTAGTAATATCAGCGTAATTACATATAAAACGACGAAGAAAGTTCACTTTCCCTTGCAAACTTTGTAGTTGGGTCAGATTGTTGGGAGGGGGTAAAGCAATAATATCTTTAATATTTAAGGGATACACCCTAATCCCATATTTGGAGACAACGAAACTGAGGAGTCGACCTGATTCGACAACAAGATGCATTTGTGGGGGTTCAAACGGATACGATAGAATCGACATCGAAGAAAAATGGCTCGGAGATGACCAATATGGTCTGATCGATTACATGAATGGGCAGGTAAAACATCGAGATAAGGTTTTGCAATATGTTTGATATCATGGAAAGCATATGACATAGCCCACTGGAAAGTGGCACCAACATTTTTGAGACCAAAAGGTAGTTTCCGATAAGAGAATGTTTCCCACAGGAATATGAATGTTGACTCTTGTTGATCAACGGGTAGAATGTCAATTTGGTTATATCCTGAAAATCCATCCATGAAAGAAAAAATAACACTACCAACACAATTATCAATTATTTGGTTGATGAAGGGTGTGGGGTAATTGTCTTTTGGACAAGCCTGGTTAAGATCCCTATAATTGACGCAGCTACAAATGGTTCCTTGTTTTTTGGAAACTAGAACGATGTTAGAAAACCATTCTGTCAAGGGGACATGATAGATAAATCCATATTTTAAGAGTTTTTCGACTTCTGCCTTTATGGTCACGGATTTCATAGGATGAACTAGGTGAATTTTTTGTCGTACAGGTTTAGCGCATGGGTAAGTTTTTATTTCATGCACAACAAGCGAAGGATCAATCCCAGGCATTTCCTCATATCTCCAAGCGAAGACATCACAAAATTCTTTAAATAAAGTGGTGTAATATGTCACTTCCTCGGGTGAACGATTAGAATCGAGATTAATATTTTCCGCGATACCTTCTTTGATCGAGATATCAATAGCGACAGTGGAAGAGATGTTGGCTAAATTCCCCTTGGAAGTAGTATACTGGGTAAGTATAGGAGATTGGGGATAATTAAACACATCAGACAAGAAGATAGAATATATATCCTCCTAAATTTCTTCTAGAGAGGGAAGAAAAGATGATCGATGATGGTTGTCATCCGAAGGTACCTCATCTATACTAATCATTTCCATAATGGATTTGTCTGATGGAAAAATATGGGAAATGTTGTCAAAAGCAGACGACAAGGAATTCAACCAAGATGGTAGCGAATAAGTGTTGGATGCCAATAGATGTTGGTTATCCAAGGAGGGAGAGGTAGATTGGATAACATCATATGAAGTCTCTGCTAGACTAAGTGGCATAGCGTCACCTAGTGCATCAAAATCTAATGGACTAGGTACAACCCGAGGATCAAATGATTGTAAAGATTGGTAGGACATAGTCGAAATCATATTGATTGTTACAATATGTTGTGTGGTGGGAGGAAATGGTGCAGGGAAAGTACCCATAAGGGAGGAATATTTTAAAATACCTACACCAACACTTTCATATGTGATATTAGTATCTCCCAAGAAAGGAATATTGTTGGTGGCGGGAGTGCAAGCGTCGGGTGTATAGTAATCTAATTGGTCGATAGTAACAATTTTTCCTTGATGAGGGAATTGTACACATCAAAACACCAATGAAGCGACATAAGTCATGGTATAAAACCAAATTCTTCCTAATAACAAGTTGTAATCAAGGGGAGCTTCGACTACCTCTACATTGACAAAGACGGTCTTACCTCCCAACTGAACGGCTAAGGACTGCAAGAGTCTGTGAGGATGAAAACCTCACCCGTCAAATGCTCGTAACATTCTAGGGGTTTGATTAAGAACATGTGATTTTAATCCTTTCCAACAAGCTAATGACATGACACAAGTGGAAGATCCCTCATCCAAAATGGTGTGGTGACTGTGTTGGTTATGAACAATGACATCAATTTGAAAAGAAAGCTTGTGAGAAAGTCATGACTTGAAATTGTCTATGTTAAATGTGATGTTATATGATGACCCAGGATCAATGGCACCAATGGCGGCCAAGAGCATTCTATTTTGACTTGGGAAATTTTGTAGAACTTCAAGAGAGGACATAGCACACGGTGCTTGAGCCAAATCTTCAACAATGTGTTAGTTCTTGGTGGCACGTGAAGTAGGATTAAAATTTGATTTGCGTATAGTTCTCTTGGGAGAGTGTAAGATAGAGTCAAAAATAGGTTTCTCTATCTGAAGTGATCCAGATGGAGGACTGACTCATGGAGGAATAACGATGGTGGGAGATGGATCCGGTGGAGTACTGTTAGTGACCTTTTCTTTATCCGATTTAGCTGGTGTTTCATATGTGGTGGTGTGAGTGGTCAAATCAATCCCATTGAACATATAAATATGAGCACTCATTGAGGCTTCATCACTATTAGGATGGCTAGAACTACCCCTTGTGGAAGGGGCAAGTGCTTGAGAAACCATGGATTGTTGTTGAGGAAAAGGCTATGTTAACACGATGGGTTGGGAATTCCATTTGAAAATTTTTGCAACTTCGTCACGATGTGTACTTTCTCGAGTGAAATGATCTTCACCACAAATGAGACATGGGAATTTCAGTTTTCACCTTGGTGGATTTTCAACAGCAGGTGGTGGAGTTTGTGTTTTGGGATGTTCATTATTATTATTAGTCTTTTTGGGTTTATTTTTTGTTTTCTTCTTACCCTCGGATTGTTGTGAAGAGGTATATTGAACTGCATTCACCTCATGGATTTGAGTCGGGAGGAAAGTTGAGGAGAGTGAATTCGAACTAGGAACAGGTGGTGAAATAGAGCGATTTACTGTTCCGATCGACTGTGATGTAGATTGATTTTTGACGGTATTGATGACTCCATCTGCATGTGTTGTGGAACAAGGTTTGGATGGATCGGTAGGAGTATGGGTAACATTAGGAATCAACTCATACAAAGTGCTAGACTGGGAGTAAACCAAATCTAAGTACTGAGCTCGGGCAATGGATTCTTCCTCAGTGACTACACCACCCATGGAAACGTCACGAGCAATAGGGGTAAAATAGATTTTGTAAACCACTCTGCCAATAGCTGGTCAGGAATGGTCACTTTAATCAACCTTCGTTGTTGTCTCCACTCATGAATGTGATCAGAGATATGTAAAAAATATGTTTGATGAAGGGAGGTTAAAAGTTCAATGCCCATCTCGTAATATATGTGTAATTGAAAATGTGTGGGAAAATCCATAGCGAGGGAGCTGAAATCTTGAAAAGAACCACATTGAAGTTCAATGTACCATTTGGATGTAGAGCCCGTAAGTGTGTGTTGGAAGAGACGTAAATGTATAGAATCATCCATCAATGAGTTTGATGAACACCATAAATGGAATTCCATCACATGGTTGTTTGGGTCTTCTCTAGGTTTACTGTCAAATTTCGGGATGTCAAAAGGTAATTTAGCAGGAATTATTGGCCAAAAAGGAAAATGAAATATGGGATCATTCATCAATTGAGAAAAGTATGGCATATCTAGAGTGGAAAGGAATGGTAACTATCGATTAACCCGAGGGTGATACTGGTGTGGCATAGGGACACTAGTGGGGGCATAAAATGGCTAAGGTGGATAATTATATCTAGTAGTACCTCCCATAAATGGTTGTTTTTTACCAGTATAAGCAGGATTCAATGGTTGTGGAGAAACATTCATGAGCGGGGAGAAACCAGGTTGAATCTGAGGAGTATAAGTCAGTTGATTTGGTTGTGGGGGATAATTTTTTTTCCCTTGAGGAGGGTAAACAATTTTCCCTTGAGGAGGGTACTCATGAGCCCCTTAGGGAGGATAAACATTAGAACCTTGGGGAGGATACGTATATTGTCCTTCAGGACCCCAGGTGGGGTTTGGGACACCCTGATAAGGTTGTCCAAAAGATAATCTAGAAGGAATAGGATTTGATACTCTTCCTTGTGGGTTATGGTATGATTTCCCCCAGGGTAGAATTTATTAAACGTACCTCCTAAAGGTACTCCCCAGGATTGTGAAGGGTTCCTGACAAAAGAAGGTTCCCCCCCTACCATAGGTTGATTTGCAACTGGGGTTTGACCAATAAAGGGATATTTCCCTTCAGAGGGAACATATAAAGGTGGTTGTCCCCCAGGAGGGGTAGACCCTGTAGAGTATGGTTTTCCCCCAAGAGGGATAGGTCCACTAGATGGTGGTTTCCCCCCAATCAGGATATGTCCCATAGTTGATTGTGTCTGTCTTGAAAGGGTCTGCATTCTCTATTGTAAAGGTGTTCCAACATGATCTTATGGAACATGAGGAGTTGTAGTGTGAAAAGGTGTAATGGTAGGAATAACGGTTGAAGTGCCTTGTGTGTGATGAGAAGTAACAAATCCAGCTATGAGGTGGAGTTGTGCTAATGCAATAGTAGGATCCATGACATGTTAGATGGGACGATCAATAGTCTGACTAGATGGTGATGCCTCAATGACAAGAGGGTCATGAGGATTAAGTGGTTGTCGAATATGTTCAAAATTCTCATAAATATCAAATCCCAATGGATTCCTCCATACAGAATGAACAAGTGTTTGATGTGGATCTATTGCATCAGCAGGACGAACGGGGGTCCTAAATTCATCACTAAAAATTGGTTTTGTGGATCCCATATATCTCTTGGTAATGAGTATCAATGGTAAAGAATGGACTTATTCAATAGGATATTGTGACACAAGTGTCGTATGCAGAGTGGGATCCTCAAATTAATCAAGTCTCTTTCCGAATTTCCCAACAAAGGAGTAGCAGCACTCCAAATGTCAGAGCAATTGTCTACCTCTTCACGGTAGATATATTCTGGTGAATTACGAGGTAAGGGTTCATACCATTCTTTCGTAGGAAACCCTTGCATCCTACGTGATCTGCGAAGACCTTTATCATTGACAGGCTCAATCTTGAAAAATTATTAAAACAACAACACACGCTAAAAAATCTAGAAGAACCAACAAGCAAACAAACCTTCTCTCAATGACCATACTAATTGGTGATGAAATCCAACGTTGCATGATCAAATCAAGAAGGGGATAGGATATGAGCAGGTGGAATAGTTATGATGGAGACCTTCTTAACGGACTTATGCCTTGGTGCCAGCTTACACACAATAATCATGGATTTACCCTCCAAGGAGCCTGAGTGAGTTTGGCCACCATATGTTCCAGGTGCAGTGAAGACTTCCCTTCACCATCACCTTGTGTAAAGACCCTAAATATTATGGATACTAAATACACCAACTCCCAGTCATCCCTTGGGTGGGTACAATTGAAAGTCTAGTCCAAACGTATGGGTAGGATATCAAGTCCGAAATCCTTCCAGAGAAATGAGGAAAAGTGGACCGGTGGAACTCTAGAGGACCCTGAATGGATTTGGGATTCACAAAGCACCGAGACCAAATGAAGACATTTTGACCTCAATAAGAACTGCCAATATACGATCTTACTACTATGAATGGTTAAACCGTAGAGGGATAATCTTCGTGGCTGTCCCGAACGCGACCTTGTGCATAACCCTTGTGTGAGAGGGGGATCCCAGATATGCGTATACAAAAATTGGATTTGTTCTCCCTATCACAAGATGATAAGTTTGTTTTGAATGCTTTGGAGAGTTTTACTCATAGCCTAATCTAAAGCGCTAATCCTAATCTAATGTTGGTGGAAGGATCTAAAAAGAAATAGTTTCTAGATCAATTTTAATTAGTGTTGATTTTTGTAGCTGTTCTTTACTAAGAGGTGAATGAGAGTGAAACTGATGATATTATGATTCGATTCCAAAAAATGCATAAGAAAAAGTGATAAACAATCATTTCTTGCAATGAAATTCTATTTATGGGAAGGAGAAGAAAATTTTCTTTTCACTATCAAACACAGAAAATGCAGAGATTTCATGCAATTGCTTTCAACAAGAATCCAATTCAATGCTAAATTACTCAGAAAATGATTCTAATATCCAAAATCCAATCATGAAAAGATATATCTTTGTTTAAATATGAACTTTAATTTATTTGATTTGAAGCTTCTTAGGCCAATCAGATTTCTCTATTTGAGGTTTTAGATAATTGGAAGCAAGTTTCATATAAACAAAAAGGACACTCTCACAATGATCAAACAAGAAGAAAAACAAAGTTTAAAGTTTAAAAGAAAACCAAAACTCAAACAAGGGAAATTTCTTGGAAAGATATAAATCAAAGACCAAATGGATCAATACAAAGATCTTTGGGTTTCCTTGGGACATCTCTCAAACAATCAGATGAACGAGAAAGTATCAAAAACCAACTCAATATCTCAAAGAGGAAGAGTGATTTCAAAATAAGGAAAATATCTTAAAAATCCAAACAAAGAACCAAAAACTCTTAGAAAGAAAGAGGTTGAAAGTTTTACAGAAGGCACACACTGGTAGAAAAAGTCCTGAGCAGGAGGAAAAACCAAAAGATCATACTTAGCAGAGACATTCAACAAATTTTCAATAGAAGGAAAAATTGGTGCTTTGGTTATATAGACACCAGAGCGCTACAATGGTTTGTAGAGCACTACAGGGGAGCATTGTTCGACAACACAGGTATTCCAATAGAGGATGACCACCTTCAGTAACCACTCACATAACCAGATCAAAGATCAACACACCGATGTTTTCACGTGGTAAAATCCCTATGGGGAAACATCCATGGCCCCGACCAACGCGACCACTTGGAGCAGTTTATTAATGCAAAGAAAAAGATTACAGAGAGATTTTACAAGAGAGTTTCTCACAATCGATCATCGAAAAATGAACCTCCATGCTCTTTAAATAGAGATCATGGACCAATCGGGTGTTAAGCCACAGATCAATGGCCATTAAGATCGAGGAGAGTATGAATCGTCAGATCGCTCTATGTCGGGAACATATCGTGACCGTCGGATTTCCTAACTACAAATGCATACTAATGCATACTAAAGAAACAAACTTTTACCTAATGACATATTAGACCAAGTAGATCTTAACTAACTCCTAAGTGTCTAAATATCCTAAC
>ML780909.1:182540-193288 GCA_009831015.1 Picea engelmannii
AGCATGAACTTTTTCAAAAAAGGTAACAAAAGAGAGACTTGAACTCAAGACCTCTTACTTAATAAGGCAAGTTTTAACCAAATGGTCTAGCAAAACATATTGTAATGTTCAGAAGGAGGATTGGGGGTGTTGTTGTTGTTGTTTTGGAAGACGGCCTTGGAGAGCATGCTCCAAAAAAACTCTTTTTACACAAGAAAAAAATTTCGCTTTTCGATGACAACAATGGTTAGATCTCGGTTAGCTTACCCAGAAGATGCACCTTTTCCTATCTGTTTCTGATTTGCCAAGATCTCACAAGGTTCTAGGCAAAGAGCATACATAGATCTAAAATACTAGTAGCCCAGAAATAAAAAATACAAACCAAAATAAAATCAAAACTTTGCAAAAATTTTAAAAAAATGCATATTCAGACTTTATACCTCCGGATCTGACTGTAATGGCCGTATCTTGGGCAAACGGAAACCTTTTCGAGTGAAACAAAAAGTGTTCCTGAATGAAACGAGTGCTCCAGATGAAATGGAATAGTCCTCTCAGCCCATAAATGTACGAAAATTCAAGAAAATGGAGAAGAGGCAACTCGGCTTCACGATCTCAATCTACAACAGGAGTGGGTATTCAAACAGGCTCTGATACCATGTTCGACAACACAGGTATTCCAACAGAGGACGAACACCTTCAGTAACCAATCACATAACCAGATCAAAGATCAACACACCAATGTTTTCACGTGGTAAAACCCCTACGGGGAAGCATCCACGGTCCCAGCCAACGCGGCCACTTGGAGCAGTTTATTAATGCAAAGAAAAAGATTACAGAGAGATTTTACAAGAGAGTTTCTTACAATCGATCATCGGCAAATGACCCTCCATGCTCTTTAAATAGAGATCATGGACCAATCAGGTGTTAAGCCATGGATCAATGGCCGTTAAGATCGAGGAGAGTATGAATCATCGGATCACTCTATGTCGGGAACATATCGTGACCGTCGGATTTCCTAACTACAAATGCATACTAATGCATACTAAAGAAACACACTTTTACCTAATGACATATTAGACCAAGTAGATATTAACTAACTCCTAAGTGTCTAAATATCCTAACAAGCACCGATCTTGAAATCAACGCTCTGGATGTAAGGGATGAGGGGTGTTGTTTTCTGAGAATGAAAAAGTATCAACCCAAAAAACAAAAGCTAAGGAAAACTTGATCCTCAGCCTGTGTAAGATGACTTCAGGACTAACAACACATGTATAAAAGAGGAAAAACATAGTGAGTAGGATCTGAAGACAGGAAAATACTAATACAAGACCAAGGAGAGAAACCAAAATTACGAGCTTCAATCCCCAGTGGAGTCACCAATTTATGTTGTAGGAAAATTCCCTTGTGGACAGGTGAATGTCCTCTTGGATATTATACCCCTATGACCAAGATAGAAAAATTGTAATGTTGAACACTGACATTCCTTTAAATGTAGCTAAACTAGTAAAGGGAAAAGAGGAATAAAGCATGAGCACCTTTTTCTGAAGTTTGTCCTTGCTTAGTCCAGGTTGAACTTGATCTTCAAGTCCCTTGAATGGGTTCTACAATTCAATAGACAACAAAGACCATGCATACTTCCTATTCTACCAAGATTAGTTTAAACTAGATTTATAAAAAAGAGACAAGCCCGTGCAAATGTACACAAACTTGAAGTTAAAAGGCCAAGCATATATATTAATGAGAACATAACAAGGTGCTTACAAAGTGTATATGCAAATGTAGTAGCCTCACCAAGTCCTCCTTGTCCAACCCCTTGCTCAAAAGATCCACGATCAAAATGACAATACATTCACTGATATCTCCTCCTTTTTCACCATGATAATGCCTTCTTATATAGGCTTTGAGAAGCTCAACCACCTTAGTTATTCTTGGGATAAGTTGAGGATATGACTCCATTAGGTGTGGGATTCCCCTTAGATCCAACCTTTAGCTTGGGGTTCGATCCAAACTGACTCGGATGCTTCTTAGTTTTCCTTAGAGATAAGGGGGAGCTTTCCCCAAGAATCTCTCAACAGATCGATGCTCCATCAAAGTTGACCACAAAGAGTTGCAACACTCTATGATAAGAGGACAAGGAGTGCTAGCACTCCCTCCAAGTGGGTAGGGGAGTGGTGATCTTCAAAAATAGTTTTAGGATGATTATTCCTGAAGGTAAAATCTTGTAAACTTCGCCAAATGATATATTTTCCTCTTCTAACAAGTCTTAGAGAATGTTCCAAGTGTTCTTATGATATCATCCGCAATGCAACACATGGGAGATGAAAATATGACTTTTGTGACACTTGAGACATTTGTGACTAAAGTGCAACACTTGTGACACTTATGACAATGACAATGAGACATTGTCGAAGTGAGTAATTTTGATGTGTAACAATGGGTGAGATGAATATTGAACTTATTCTAGGAGAAAAATCAATAAAAAAATGACCGTACAAGTTAGCATCTAAATATAGACTGATCATTCAAAAAGAGATTCAAGGAATGCTACAAGCAAACATTATTTATCCTATCGACAAGGCAGAATGGGAAATTCCCATGGTGGTGCAACCAAAGAAACATGATCCAAAGAAATTAAGAATTTGTGTCGATTTCTGGGGACTCAATAAACAGACTGTGACAGATCCATTCCCCACCCCTTTTGCTGATGAAATTATAAATGAATTCACTGGTCACAAATTCTATTCATTTACTGATGGGTTCTCAGTATATAACTAGGTTCCAATAGAAAAAGAAGATCAGAGTCTAGACAAAGAAAACATTTGTGTCAGAATTTGGATATTTTTCCTACAAAGTAATTTCATTCGGATTGAAAAACGCACCAGGAGTTTTTTTTGATAATAGTGGTCAAAGAATTTCAAGAATATATCTAGAAAACCATGGTTGTATACTTTGATTACTGGACTATATATAGTCTATTCAAAAATCACATACAATGGCTTCAACTTATGCTGGAACACTATAGACAGATTCAACTATCATTAAACATCAGGAAATTCATATTTGCCACACGTATTGGAATCCTGAAAGGACATGTGGTATGTAAATATGGGGTAAATGTTGACATGGAAAAGATTAAGATTATACTTTATCTAAAACCACCCATGAATAAAAAACATATCAAAATTCTACTAGGTCATACAGGCTATTATAGCAAGTTTAGATGCCACTATTCAGACATCACCTTACGAATGGATGAGCTTTTACAAAAATGTTGAATTCAAATGGAGCCAGTACTACCAAGAATCCTTCAAATTTTTAAAGAAGAAGTTGGTTAAGGAAACCATGCTCAAATTTCCAGATTGGTCGAGAAAATTCCATGTCCATGTCAATGCATCCAATGTAACTGCCGGGTCAGTTTTAGCTCAACCATACTATGACACAATGGATCACCCAAATGCGTATGCAAGTAAAAAATTGAATAAAGAAGAAATAAACTATTCAACTATGGAAAGGGAAGCCATATCAATGATTTTTGATCTACAAAAGTTCCATCACTATTTACTTGGAAATCCCTTTACATTTTTTACAGAACATCAAGCATTGAAATACTTGGTCAATAAACCAATTCATCAATCAAATATTTGTTGTTGGTTACTATTATTTCAGGAATTTGAGTTTGATGTAGTCATACGACTAGGGAAAAACAATGTCTGACCTAATCACCTTTCACGATTAGAAATAGGAGAAGATACGCCAAGCAACGACAATGACCTTCCAGATGTACACTTATTTATAATTGAAGCCGCACCTAAATATTTAGAATATATTTCCAATTTCTTAGAAGAAGGAAAGGCCCTAGAGGGCCTCCAAACAAAAAAAAAAAGAAAGTTCTAGCCATGAAAGTTGCATCATTCATAATCATTAACAAATACTTATACAAAATTGGAATGGATGATTTTTTAAGAAGATGTGTGCCAGAACATGAACGAGAGGATATCATCAATGAATCTCATGCAGTAGCAGTCAAAGGACATTTTCAGGCCGACATAACAACCATAAAGGTACTACAAGTAGGCATGTGGTGGACTACTTTGCATAAATACTGTTGGGATCAAGTAAAAATATGTGATTGTTGTTAGAGGATTGGATGACCTTTGTGGTAAAATGAAATGCCACTAAGTTCAATAAATTATAATCGATCTTTCAAAATATGGGCTATTGACTTCGTCGAGCTATTCCCATAGAGGGAAAGAAGAATTGGTGCCAAGTAGATCATTACTGCGGTCGAGTATGTGACCAAGTGGGAATAAGTTGAGCGAGTCGAATATTTTACCAAAGAGGTAGAAACTAAATTCACCTATGAGGACATTATTACAAGGTTTGGCTACCATTTGACACTAATCAATGACCAGGGAACTCACTTTGTTAATGAAACAATTAAAGTTCTATTGGAAAATTTTTAATAGACCATCGAAAAACGATGGCCTATGACACACAAGCAGATGTGGCAATCGATACACAAGGGACTTACAAAAATCGACGACATAAATGAAGATGATTGGGATGATAAGATTCCTGCAATAATATAGATGCATATATCAACATTCAAAATATCGACTGGGAAGACTCCATTTAATACAGTCTATGACCAAGAAGTTGTTATCCCATTACAATTTTGTACTAATTACGGCAGGGTTGCAATTGTAGAAAAATTTGATGAGAGAAAAAACATGAACAACTGACTATACCAACTAAACAAGATGGAAGAAGAGAGGTTAATAGCGATCCATCACCAAGAGGTTAATAAGAAACAACAAAAAGAACGTCATGATCATCACATAATGAAAAAGTATATAAAAGAGGGAGACTTAGTATTATTGTATGACGGTCGCATAAAAGGAAAACCCAAAAAATTGGAAACAACATGGCTAGGGCCTTGTGTGGTGGAAGATATTCGATCGACTAGAGCGGTCCAACTTAGAACATTATTGGGGAATCCATTTAAGAAAGTAATTAATGGCTCCCAATTAAAGAAGTATTAGATATAAAATAGAATCACCCTATTGGAAAAATATAGAAGGGAGTTGCCAACATGAACTGACTAAACTGACTAATCATACTTATAAGAAATAAACCTTTCTTAAAATTAATAAACAAAAAAATCAGTTAGACAAATTCATTTATGGAAAATTGAAAATGAAAAGTATTTAAAGAACAACCATAACACTAAAATAAATTAGCAATAAAGTAAAATGGAGAGAGAAAGCAACCCTTGGTCAATCCCGAAACAAAGTAGCAGAAGATATTCTTAATGTTCCATGCCATCAAACGACTTAAGAAAAGTACTCACAAGAAGAGAATCAAGTGAAAGGATCAGTCCAGAAGAAAGCGAGCGTGGTTCAGGCGAGTGTAGATCAGGCAAGTGAAGATCATATGATCACAAAACAAGAGAACATCAATCAAATTGGTATGAAAAAAGACAACACCATTCAGAGTTAGTCAAAATTAGAAAAATGAACGAACAGACAAGCCATCACTGACAACGACTAAGTCAATCCAATAATAAATATGGCCCAAGAATTCCTATCAGTCGATTCATGTATCGACCATGTATCAACAAATGAGACCTTGTAGGTCAAACTTGGGAAAAATCCTGTTGAAGATGTGTTGATGTTAGAAAAATAAGCACCTTCATCACATGACAAGAAAAGATGAATAATAATAATAGAATTAACAATGATCGACATAATAACAAAAAGTATGTTGCAACCAGCTACATATTATCTTTTCACAGGCAACTTTCAAGAAGAAATCACCAAGATTATTGCATGAGGGATTTTGCACCAACATCTGTTCAACAACCGTAGGGATATCCACATGCAAAAGGCACCATGCACATTTAGGAACTACAAAATCATTATAAATCATATCTACTAATGTACCTCGAAGCAGTTGCACTCATAACAACATGATTCGAATCAACAAATACCTCCTTCCTCGTACTTCACAATCTGGGGAGATCGAGCCATGTGTGGGGAAATTCTGCTACCATTTCAGACTAGCTTCAATATCATGAACCTAAACTCTATATAACAAATCCAAGTAAGGAGAAAATTCACTCTACAAAAAGCTAATTACTAGAGAAGAAACCAGTGTTGGACAAAGTTAGCGGTTGACGACCCTCCTGGATGAGGTTCCCAGAATTCAGAAGTAGGTCAACCATCTTGGTCCATATGTGAGAAGATGAATTTTCCCTTAACATAAAGGAATGTGGGGATCCTCTGGGGTTTCTACAAACCATTGGTGAAGGTATCAATATTCAGTGTTTCTTGTGCTGGATTCATAAAGAAAATTTGGAAAAAACTTTATAATAAACAATCCAGTGCGAGAAGAAGTGACTAGGAAATCAAACCGTGGGTGATGCCAAAATAGGGTATTAAGAAATAAAACATTTGTAATTATATCCAAGAAGCATCCTACTCATGGGAAAATGATATATTCAACCCAGTAAAACACATGAGCACCAGGAACACATGACGCAGTTGATTCAACTAGTAGTGGAGAGCCATGCACAACAACATATTCGACCATAGTACATTAAGTCGATCAATCATATAAATATTTTGTCTCCTCTTCTTACATGTTTCTCTTTCTCTCTTCATACTATACTTCTCAATATTGTAATCAAAATATGGAAAAATTATTTTGTAAGACCCCCACTTGCTTGGGACAAGTAAGGAATTGAGGTGGGGGGAGATGTTGTAGAGGCTAGTTGACCCTGCCGACTAGACCCGACGATCGAATTAGAACCTGTCAGTCGACTGACGTATTTATAAGTAGAAGCCAGTCAGAGTCTCTTTTAATCAATTGACCCAAGTGTTGGTGTGATTAATTGTCTAATTAACGCAACAAATACATTCAATTGTCAACCCATGGTAAGTCTTTTTATTACAAGGTTATTGTGTAATGTTTATGCGGACAAAGAATTCTCCTAACACTTTCTGAGAAATTAAATACACTAATCACACATTCTCTCCTAAACTATTGTAAACATATCGAATCCTTATATCAAGTTAAGCTACAACCAAGTAAGATGCTTAAAGGAAATTCAATCAACTTTCTTTAACCAATTGCTAATCGCTTCACTATGCATGAAATCATAAACACACCATTGAAAATCAAGAGCACATCTGACAACACTCTTTCTTCTGTAAAGGAAATAGACCTTTTATGCATATAATCAAAACACACTTGACATAATTGAAATTGAATCCACGGAAAAAATTAAGTGAAAACTCACATAGACAGAATTGGAATACAACATTTACTAAAATCGAATTGAGAACACAAGCATACTGTAATGATCCCAAGCCATTATGAAAGGATCATCACTGTTTTGGTGTCTTTTTAAAAACTTTTTCTAGTTGTGGTATTTCGTCAAACACTTTTCTGATCTACTTTTTAGATGTGTTTATATGTGTGTATGCAAAAAATAACAGAAAGAGATAACCATGGAACATACCTCAACCATATGCAATAAGATAGACAAGCCAAAACATCTCAATTCTTCTTTATTCATAAAATAGAGAAACCTGCAACAATGAAGATGCCGATCTGGAATGCTCAACAGATGGCAAAGAAGATAGACAATAGATAAGAGCTACTACAAAATGCTCTCGCTAATACAAAATATCCCTCCAAAGGCTGAATAAGAAATGAAGATCAATACAAGCAGATCTGAATGTCAAACTCTCCAGCTGAAGAATGCCACGCTCCAATAGAAGGCTGAAACCCTCAATAATTCGGCCCTGCTGCCAAAAGTGTCCAATCACCCTAAGAAATATGCCAACTGATAGATCTGGTGATGGTAAGAACAACCCATGTGCCCGAATCTCCAAGATCCCTCTCAATATCTGTAGATCTGAAATCCCGCACTGAATGGTGTGCCTCACTGGGTGACTGAAGCCCTAGATAATTCGGCCCTGATGAAGGAGGCCTCCAAATGCTATGAAACTCTCCAGAAATATAGATCGGGACACTGCAAGTCACTAGGTGAAGTCTGAGGGTCAGATCTGAAGTGTAACCCCTCCAAACGGACTAGATCTGGATCTCAAAAACGCCCTCCTTCACTTCAATTTGCCCCACTTCTCAAAAAATAATTTGAGCCATAAAACTATCTCAGAAAGCACTAGATCTGATGTCCATGGCCCTGTAATGAAAACCCAAGTGATAGAATCTTCAATGGCCCTGCCAACCTCCTACAACGAATCTCTCTCCAAGGATGGTGCACCCCTCTTGCTGGAAACCCCCAATGGTGCACCCTCCTCCTCTTCATATGCATGTGGCTGTGTAGAACCTCCAACACTGATGTAGATCTGACTAGAATGGTGTGGGAGAGTATTTCATCTCTGATACCAAGATTGGGACAAGCTAGGTGGAATCTTTCACCATCGAATCATCCTCTAGGGTTTGTTAAGTCAAAACCCTCAAAAACCCCAAGAGATAGGCTCACTAGCTAAAGCCAGATATCAAATTGATAAACATACATGAATCCATGAGAAGAGGCCCTTGCCTTTCCTTTATACTTTTGGCTCACCTTGTCCCTCCAAAGTGACTTTCAGTTTATTAATATTTAATTAATTAATTAAATCACTTTAATTAATTAATTAACCTTTTTATCTCTGAAAATCTCCTTATCTCTCCTTGTGGCTTCCCTGGCCACTGGAAGTCACTTCTAGCCATCCCATCATGTAGTGTTTCTCCTCTCAATTCCAATGAGATATTACACTGAGAGGTTCCTCCAAGTAATGTGCCCAAAATGCCCTCTTCAGTGATTTCAATTAACTTATAACTCAAAATAGTCAAAATCATGGAAATCGTCGGAATGGAACGAAACCGAAGCCAACCTGTGAGGAATGGCTCATAATGATGGGATATGATGATAAATGCCAACTGGACCCCACAATGCCTCTCAAATACCCTTGTACTCTCTATAACATCCATCTGGCTACTCTAGTCATCATAAGTCTCTGCCCTGTGATGATGTCCCAAAGTGGGGACATTACACATACAAAATCGAAATGAACACTCGCTGCAATAAAACATAACACTTGATGGAATGAATTAAAGAAAACTCTTGCAAATAGAGATGAACTCTTGTTTGAACAACCCAAAAATGCACTCGTACTGAATTGAAATAAACACAACAGTAACAAACCAACTATGACAACTATAACTAGAATAATTCACTCACATCAAATATCTGCACCAGGAATTAAACTAAGAAATAGAATAGAAAGACGATTTAGTTATGCTAATATAAATAATAATACAAGAACAATAACCTTTCTGAAGAGGAGGGCCCTTCCTCCTTAGCAAGGGAAAAATAATACATAAAATACAACTTTAAGCACTCATAAATTCATGCCACAAATTTCCAAATCTTTATTTTTCAATCAAGAGGTGTAGATACAATTGTTGTTACACATGAAGTCTATCTACTATATTCTATTCTTCAAAAACCAATCTAACCTAGAGAAAGAATGCTCTCACCTTTTAAACCTTCCATTTCCTCTTCTAATCTTAGAAATATTACAATTGTGAGCAGAATTGAGAATCTTTTGATTCTCAATTTTTTCAATGTCATCTTAATTAAGTAGATACAAAGGATGCAAATTTTTTTTGTAACCGATTACAACTTATTTAAATGATTTTTATAGAAATAGTCATTCGGACCATATTGTTATCTAGGTGAACATCCTATGTTCAAAACATACAATAGTTGTGACTTTAAGGTAATCCACATCATCAGATACATCAGTCCTAATCATACAGGTCCACGAGTCAATGGTCTAGTCATCATCATGCAATGATCCTTCGGTTGTAACAACATTCGATAAACCATGTCTCAGAGTAGAAAAACTTAGGAGTAGCAACACCTTGAAGTAGCTACACCTTGGAGTAGAAACACTTCAGATTAGCAACATCTGATCATTCTACAAGGTTCTTCAACAATTAATCAGTAGCTACTCAACAAAGAAAACATCCTCCCCTAAATGAAAGAAAATCTCAAAGAATCAACACATCAAATGGCTTAAAATACCAGTGGCAAAGGAAATTATTGGACAATGATAGTTGTGGGGAAATGTGTGAGTAGAAAGGAAAATAGTATGAGATAAGTAACAAAATTAAGGAAAAAATGTGTCATTCCCATGACTCAACAACTCCCCCCAACTGAAGCAGTTTCATTTCCTCATGCATCCCATCAATATGAGTCCTCAATCTCCTCCTGTACATGCAGTGTAGTAAGGTTGTATGCCCCAACAATATCCTCCCTAAAACCTATGTACCCATTACTCATCAACAGATCCATTAAATAATATTTCTCATTCTGATCCTGATACTGCTTCTGATATTTTCTTGTAGGGAGACAAATAAGAGGGAATCTATACCTGAGAGCAAGCCCCCCGGACCCACACTTTGTCATACATTCCATATACTTATTCACTCTTTCTAAGGCATGGCCAAAGTTTGGGTATCAATATGGATCTCTTCTTCTCAACATCTCATGATTCATCATATATTTCCCATCTCAATCGACTTCCATCCATGGCATCATTCAACTGCTGTTATAACCCTAAAATGCACCATACAGGTTCACCTGGCATCAGGCCAACTCATGCCTCTTCCTAGCCAAAGCCATGCTGAGTAACTCCTCAAAAACCACTCAGAACAAGCAACCCGCGCCCTAACTTCTTACTGGGCGCGGG
>ML780909.1:201737-214287 GCA_009831015.1 Picea engelmannii
GGGTAGAAGGTTAAAAGTTCAATCTTAAGGGTCATTTTCTGCGTATAAGTTTAGAGCCCTAGCTTATTAGTCCGTAGGGTAGAATACCCAACAACAACTGCATATTAATACATTTTGGGTAGATATCTAGAATAAGTAGTTGAAGCTCAATCCAAGTAGAAACCCGTTCATCTGCACTACGAAATAGATTATGCACTTTGATTATGTTGGAAGCAAGGGTAGGTTCCCCCCTAACCCACAATAACTTGTTTGCTTGAGTTGTTTGTATATACACATGGGTTGCCTTCCATTTTAACTAGTTACTAAAAAATGAAGTGAAGGCCCTCAACTGAATATCTCCAACAAAATGGGATAAATTGAATCTCCTTTCCCCAAACAAAACATATTCATGTAAGTAAAGCTCATAGAGCAGGTGTTGGTCTACAAGGCTACTCTTATGGCCATTAATTGAAACAACAAGAATTTATTCTACAGAAACATTGGATAGGAAGGAGATGGGTTTATGCAACTTACCAGTTCCTGTACCAAGTTGCAGACTGTCATTTTTGTGTCTTCCATGGTTTTGATTTGATCTTTCAGGGTTTTGATTTGATATTCTAACTCTTTCAACCTCTATATCATTCCCTTCATCTTCTATTTTCTATTCTCTTGGAATTCTAATTCCTCTTCCCATCTTTCTCTGAAATCCCGAATAAATTTTATGTGTTCCTGAGTATAAATCACCCCTTCTTGAAGTGATGTGTCTAGATGTTTCAAATTATGAACTTCGAGAATTAATATGTCAACATTGGGGCATGTAATTATGCTCTTTCCCTTTTCATATTGGGTATCTTCATCCCCAGACATTGTTGGTTCTTGTGTAGTAGTAGCCTCTATGATATGACTTCCCATATTCCCATGAGAAGATTCAATTATTTCTTCGTTTTCCCGAGTTGCAACACCTACATTGGTTAAAAGGAAAGGATCTTTCACTAATTTATCTAGGGTTGTTGGTTATCATGTAGTAGCAACATATTTGATGGGTTCCTCTTGGTCAGTTTGGGTAGCTTCAACACCCCCTTCGTCTTCCCCAATACATTATGTTTGTGTGCCAATAGAATTAAAAATAGCTGGAGGTACCTCACTTGATTTGCACCTTGCTTAACTAAATATTTATCCACAAGATTAACACAGTTGTGCCTTGCACTTGTCCGTCACTATTATCATAGTTTCAAGATCACCTTTCTTTTCTAAAAATTGTGCAACTTTAGCGAGGGTTCCCAAATCTGGAGAAGTTGCACCTTCTTGAAATTTTGCTTTTAGGAATCTGAGTTTTTTTTCTTCAATTGATTTGCTTGCTCACACAGGAACATAGCCTTACCTTTCTTATAATTGGTGCTTCTTGTTCTTTGGTTTTTTTCCTTCCAGTAGGATATTCCTCAACAGGTTCTTGTGGTCATTCAACATCAATTTTAGCTTGAGCTGGTGTTTCTATTGAAGAGGACCTGGTTCTTCTTGCTTTTTTTTGGCCCTTGTTTGTAATAATTCATTCTTCAACATGTTCTTGTGGGCACTCTGTTGAGATTGTGTACATTGGGAAGTGTTCCCATGTGTTTGTGAGATCCTAAACACATGTGGGAAGTAGTATGTACTTTTTTCCTTGTACTTTATGTCTAATTTCACTTTGACTTAGGAGATTTAAGTCAAAAGTGAAATTTGGTCATTTTAGCCTAAATGACTATTAATTCACTTTATGGGTGAATTAGGAGACATAAAATGAACTTAGGGAACATAACCCAAAGTGATTTTGAGAGTGATATTATTATGGGATGATCTCAATTATTGATTGGTCATGAGATATGATGATCTCAATCATCCATTCTTTAGGTTTTCGTATGGAGGTTCAAGAGGGGTGCAACAGGAAAAGGAGAGCTCATTCACTTATTTGTTCACTTGGAGAGTTTGAGATAGAGCATGAGGTTGAGGTTGGAGGCTAGAGTTGAGGAAATATTGGATACTTTTATCCATGGAGGTAGCCAACAAACTTAGTTCCTCATTTATTTAGTGGAGTGGTTCTTGCTTGGAGGAGGGAACACTTGGTGAGGAGGGAGCATCATCAATAGGGAGTAATTTCAAAGCTCAGTTTCTAGTGAGGTCTATTTCAGTGGGAAGTTACATCTCAATATCAGAGTACTGGGGGAGGGTTTCTCCATTAGAGCTTCAAGTTGCAGAGAGATTTAGTTCAGTGGTCTAGACAACATTTTTGGAGGGCGCACCTTCCTAGGGCGCACTTGCTTCAGTTGGGTTGGTATTGTAGCTTGGATCAAGTTGCTATTGTATCAGGTTCTTCTGTTTATTGTACTTTTTGTATTCCACCTTCTATTCTCCACATATATACAGTCATATTCCAAACTAGTTTTCCCCAGGGGGTTTTATCCATGGTCACATTGACCAAAAATACCTGTGTTCATTTTCATGTATGCTAGAGTTTATAACTACAATATTTTTAGCAATAAATGTCTCTAGGTGTGTTACATATATTTTTTTATGCATGTACTAACCTATTGGTGACAAAAACTACATGCTAGATCACCTAAATGGCCTATGTAACTGTAACAAATCAACAAAGAAGTTCCTGAAATGTTTGTTGTTATAAAAAAACACCAAACCCTTGTTTGACAATTGAAACTTAGAGGCAACTTGAGGTCAAATATAGACGTAGTTGGAAGCTTTATAGGACTCGAAAAAGTTTCATGATATTAGAGCTTGGTGGCTGATTTTTGGACAACATACGAGTGGACTATTTTAGACATCTTTTTTCCATAATTTGTGGACACCCATTGACAGAGATTGGTGGCATTTACTTGGAATATTTTTGTGGAGTGTTGTAGAGCAGTTTGTGGACATTTTTGTCAGTTTCCTTTAACACCTATGTGTTAGGAGTGAGGGTGTTTTTTCACGACCTCTTTTCACACCTATATTGCTAGGAGTGAGGTCGGTGTTCATTTGCCTCTTTTCACACATATGTTGACAAGAGTGAGGAAACTTTCCTTTGTAGTTGCAACATCATTTTGAGTGTAGTCGGAAGTGATGTCAACATATCATATGCGTGTGGAGGATAGGATAGGTGGAGCTAGTAACTGGTCACCTTGGAAGGCCAAGATTGTCTTTGTCTTGGAGGACCTTGAGCTATGGGATATAGTTCAGGTAGTTGTTCCTATTCCCCCTGCTACTGCTCCCGTCTTGTTAGAAGAGTTCAGGAAGAGGAGAAACAAGGAAAAGAGGATGATATGTGATGTAGTGTAGGATCACATCATTTACCACTTGACTAGGCAACCTTGGGAATTTGATATGTGGGAATATTTATGCAAACTTTATGAGAGCTCTAATGAGAACCAGAATATGGTTTTGGATGATTGACTCAAGGGCATTCACATTCTCAAGAGTGAGTCGATGAATTCTTTCCTTGGACGATACTGTTGGCCCTTGACCAAGTTTTGAGGAACAATTGGTCATATTTGACCATTCGTAGACTTTGACAGCCTGTCAAATATGGAGAGCCAGGCGAAGCAGAGATCATGGGATCTCGATCCACTTTTGGGGCCCTTTTAGGGTTTTCGGTTAATGTAATGGGAAAGGGATGTGGACCCATGGGCTTACCCTTGTTTTAGGCCTATTTTGTAAAGTATAAATAAGTATCTAAGCAATGCAAGAGAGGGAGAAAATATGATAAGTGCTAGAAAAGGCTTTGTGTATTGTGTGACCAACTTGTAGAGTTGAGTGCAAGTGTCGTAAGTGTTGAGTGCGTGGATTGTAAGAAGGCTCTGTGCTAGATCTACTCGGGGAAGGAGGATCTTGCAAGGTCCGCATAGATCTCATGTCCTATGCGGAGTATAAATGTGAGCTATGTGTTGTAACCTGATTGACCAAAGCTAATAAAGAAGAAGAAGAATTTGTGGATGTAGCCCCAGGGTGGGGGTGAACCATGGTAACTCTGTGTGTTGTGCTCAGTGCTTCGACTTAATGTGTTGTTTTCTTTCAATGTGTTGTTCTTGATATGATTATGCTTTGTTCTTTTCTATGATATACTTAGATAGATCCACTTTTCTTTGTGATTCTTAGATATGTGGGTATAGATTTGACATATATGAAAGTGCTGAGTGCTAGACCTATTTGGCTGTTGCTAAGTACTAACTTAACCTAGATATAAGTGAATGTTGTGTTGCTTTGTGTCATCTGCGAAGTGCCATGAGGGTTAAATACTGATGGATGATCTGTGCTAAAGTTCTTGCTAAGAGTAAGAATCATAGATCTGTGTCCCAGCTAAGGTTGCAGACACCCGAGTCTTGCAACCACCCCTGCCTCTACCTCGGGTGGGACTTCATATTCTTCGCAGGTGTTGCCGAAAGGTCTGGTAGTTAGGGTTTTTTTGGTGTGTTGTTAAATCATTGAACCCTGGGTCTACCCCTGTGCCAACAAATGGTTCTGTTGTCGGGACCTGAAACTGTGATTGCTGGGAACTGAGGAAGAAGAAACTTTGTGCAAAAGAAAGCTCTGTGCATAGATATGTTTCTCTAGTGCGTAGATTTTTACTCGACCTGTGAAGATTTGTGCCAGGAATAAGGTCAGATCTGAAGAAAGGAAGATCAAATCCAAAGAAAAGAAGCGAGATCTGAACACTCTGTGCTCTAAGAAAACTAAAAGTGGAAATTTCTGAAAGAAAGAAGCCAGATCTGAAGAAAAGAGGTAAGATATGTAAGCTCTGTGCTCTAATAAAGGTAAGAATAGTCAAAATTCCTTAGATCTGGAAGCTTTGTGCTCTGTAGAAGTAAGATAAGTGAATATTTTTTTTCTAGAGCATGGATCTAGGTATGTTTGATAGATTCTATCCTAGCTTAAAAACTAGGGCATTAATATATGAAAGAAAGTTTGAAATATACAGATCTGATAAGTATAATGATATATATGTTATACCTATACATAGAAATAATGTCTGGACTAACAATTGGATGTAGGATCCTAGAAATAATTTTTTGCAGCCTAGCCATTATGATCCTAGCACGCAGTACAAGAAGGATTGGGGATCATTGAAGAGAAAGAGAGGATTAACTCTTTGTTACAGTTGTAGAAGACCAGGACATCTTGCTAAGGAATTCCCTGGGAGAAAACCTAGTTGTCTCTGTTGCAAAGATTTGGACCACGACGTATTGAATTTCCCTAGAATGATCGCTAAGTTGGAAAGGTTGAATTTGAATCAAGAAGACTAGAAGGAAAATCCAGAAAAGGCGAAAAATGAACAAGAATTAGAGAAAATATTAATATAGATAAAATAAACCTTGAAGGAACATAAAGATGTCTGATTACCAGAGATCTTCAAAGAAAAGGAGCAAGTCGAAGAAAGAATAGGGGACTTCGACATTGACTATATTCTCAATGAAGAAACACAAGTGAACATTATGTAAGAAAGAACTTGGGAAGCTATAGGAAAGCCTGCCATGATCCCTTCCCTAGGAGGGACAAGTTTATTCAGAGGAAAGCTAGTAAACCTATGTGGAAGGCTCTCCAGGATACCTATGACTGTCAATGGAACTTCGACAAAGGAAAACTTTGAGATTATTAAATTTGTTGAAGATAGCACCCCGTTTACCATGCTCATAGGAAAACCTTGGATTGATAGAGAACAAGCCAGACGAAAAGAGGAAGAAGAAGTTTTGGAATAGAAGAAGCAAGAGTTAAAAGAGTTTATGACCAAAAGGATCGCACACTTGATTGAAGAACATAAGAGAATATCGCAGATATTTAATAATAGCAACTCCTATGTTGAGGCTAAGAGAACACTAGAGGATCCACAAAAGATTGAGATACCTATTTTCGATACAGAAGAAGTATTATCTAGGAACCCTAGGAAAGAATTTCACCAACGTGAAGTAACTAAGACCATAGAAGATAAGCATCAGAATGGTAAAATAATTACTGAGACAAAGCTCACTGGGAAGAAGGCTAGAAAGTTAAGAAAGAAAAGGGCTAATATTGTAAGATTACAAGAGGTTCTAGATGATACTTTGCAGAAAGAAAAATTGCAGAATTGGAGCGTCGGCAATATATCAGAACAATGACTTGGAGTACTTCACCATGAAGAAGCACTATAGTCATTGGGGTCGATATATCTGTTTGACTTCTTCTCCAAATGGGCAGAAAAGAAATAAAGGTTCATCATCCAACAGTTGAAATGCACCATAACGGGACGAACAGGAGTTAATGAAGGATCATAACCGTTGCCAACAAACTGTTGCTAAGTTTCCCTACTTAGACCATTGTGCCACGCACCGAGAATAATTTTTGCTAAGTGATAATTTGAGCATGAAACCTAAGATTAATTCACCCTGAGATCATTGCCTTGTTCCCATACTATTCATGGTAATCTCTTAATTCCTTTCTCACCCGAGCTAGCTGACCCAAGCTTGTATGTCGGACGAGCTCAGCGTTGCTGAGAAAGTAGTTGAATAAGTTTTAATTGACTTAATGACTGAGAGAGTTATGTTTGAGAGAGGAGTGTCTACAGGTGTACAGGCATCATCCTCGGGAGCATTTCCAGCTTCCCCCTCCACTGCTTGAGCAGGACCATCCCGACCGCCTTCGAAAAGATGATCTAAGATCGGAAACAACTTTTCCACTGTGAAGATGATCCCAAGTATCTTGCCTAAGTATATCCCACCACTCAGCGACACAGTGAATTGAGACACTATACCCAGAGACTTCGACTATGATTTGGTCGCTGCGTACCTCCCGAAAGGGGTGCACGCAGTTCGTGCTGACCAAGATAAGCTCACAGCACTGAAATTTAGTGATTTTAACATTGGAGATCACAAGGTTTTCAATATGCTAGCCTCGCACAAGTACTTAACTATCAAAAAAGGGAGGAACCCAAATATTTTCCCTCAGCAATGGACCCATAACCTCGCACAGTCAACCCTCCTCAATGTAATGAATATTCCTCATTTCGGGAGGCATCAGGAAGTGAATGCATGCATCAGATTGTTGTTGTCCTGCTACCATAGAGGATACTTATGGTTGGACCACCACATCACTGTGGATTTGATTCTGATCAATCGGATCACAGGGATAAGCATGTAGGGCCCTGACCCACACGAGTTTTACCCTGGAAAGACTACAGATCACACTCTCACCCAGCGAATAAAAGACACATATGGCGATGTAGAGAAGGGCATGCAAGGCTACAAGGTAGCCTCCATCGAGAATGAAACAGTGGGCCTCAGTTTCTAGATGATCGCATGGAAGTTAGTCTGCAAGAAGATACCCACATAGGTGACTGGATTTGTAGTTGACCTCATAGGGAAGCGCTCAGAGAGACTACAAATGAACTGGGTAAAGTACCTTGTAAATCAGCTAGATATTAACTACAGAGAAGCGCAAGACCAAGGGTGTGAGTTCCACTTTAGTTGGATTCTCATACTCATCACTTTCATCACCTAGGAGCTACAAGAAGGTGCCACTTTTCCAGAGATCGAACCCTTCAAACCATTGGCCATGAAGTTTTGTACGTTGTGGTACTCTAGAGACATGAACAAGCAGTGGCAGTCCAATGTCGTCTTCCATGCTTATTACAACCAAATGAATAATGCAATCCAGTCTACACCACGCCTCACACCTAACACACTTCATAGGTTTATAACTTTGATCAAATTCAGTGTGGACTGCCACTTCACCTATATCACAACGTGCATTGATGAGCACAAATAACAACTCCATTCATACTATAAGTTGACAGAAGAAGACTTGGAGAAGATTACCAAGGAATGGTCGGTGGACCTCCTTGTTCTAGCGAACCCCACAAAAATATCTGACATGGAAAGCCATGAAGCTACACTGGATGCACCTGGACCGAGAAAGACTAAGACATATGATGCAGTTCAAGATATCCATAGCACATCCACGAATACTACTTCGATGTCACCTGTGCAGGGAGGTGATGGTGAAGAACTAGGTGGTACAAAGGTTGAGCAAAACCAAGGTGAGGTTACTCCGCCTAGAGAGGAGGAGGATCCCTCTAAGAAAAGGAAGGCCACCCCACCAAATCCCTCATATAAAAAGAAAACTAAGGCCACCCGGACTACGTTTAATACTACCCTCACACAGGACGACTTCGACTTCTTGATCCCTGCGCTGAATGATGCCTCACTAGAGATTGCAGAAAGGAAAGAAGAGAAGCAAGAGGAGATATTTAGTTGACTCACGGGTGAAATTCAAGAAGTGCAGCAGGCACTCCATTCCAGCCAAGTCATTTCTACTATGCCCTTGATGACGGGAACAACAGGAACATGAGATGAGCCCACCAAATTACGCCAGATCGCCGAGAAAGTCGAAGCTCACCTTTGACGGGATCAAGAAGACACAGAACAAGCCACCCAGACTTTGGCACAAATATAGAGCACACTTATAATACAACAAAGGAAGGAAGAACAAGAACAAATTGCCTTACAAGCAAAGTGGGAGGAGGAGAAATCATAGTTACAACAGAGCAAGGACCAATTGCTAGCAGAGCAACTTGACGTATAGGAACGAGTTCACAAAGCACTTCACTCTGTGATGGTCATTGAAGTGAAAATTGAAGAACGTGTCCCACAACAGGTGGCACAACTTGAATAAGTAATTCAACAACTTCAGCATTGCGTCGCAGATCTGGAACTTCATACTATGCCCGAGACTCCCCAAGAAGTAAGAAATCTAAGGGAGGCAACTTCCTGTAGCACAGTTGACAGGTTAAAATCCTTGGCTTTGGAATGTAGGCAGTTGAGTGATAGAAGTGCCCAAACTTATGAGAACCTCACAGAGAACCTAGAATTGTAGACATTAGAGGCACAACTCCAAGAAGCAAAGCAACATGTAGATACACTATAGGCGCAAATGAAGGCCTTGACCCCAGTTGAAAGAATGAAGTGATTTCTAGAACAATGCACCACCCAACAACAGGTACACACTCTACAAATTAAAGTGATGGAAGTCTCTCAATGACTTCAACCACTCCAAGAGAAAGCATGCCAAATGTTCACTGAATTTGAGAGCTAGGCATCCAATCTTGAACAGGTTGTCATTACCACAATACAACACATGGAAGGACCAGTAAATGATGCAGTGATCCAGGAGTTCACTCAGCAAGAGGCTGTCGCAGTTTGAATTATCTCAGGCTAATCTTGAGACATTTGAAGTGGAGTTGATCAGACCAGAGTGACTCGGGGCGAGTCACAGATGAGTGTTGTGGGCCTGTTGGCCCTTAACCAAGTTTTAAGGAACACTTGGTCATATTTGACCATTTTTGGACTTCAATAGCCTGCCAAAGATGGAGCACTAGGTGAAGCAAAGATCATGGGATCTCGGCCCACTTTTGGGGCCCTTTTAGGGTTTTGGGTTAATGTAATAGGGAAGGGATGTTGACCCATGGGATTACCCATGTTTTAGGCCTATTTTTTTAAGTATAAATAAGTAGCTAAGCAATGTAAGAGAGGGAGAAGATAAGCTAACTGCTAGAAAAGGATTTGTGTATTGTGTGACTGACTTGTAGAGATGAGCTAAGTGCTATAAGTGATGAGTGAAAAGATTGTAAGAAGGCTCTGTGCTAGATCTACTCGGGGAAGGAGGATCTGGTGAGGTGCATACAAATCTCCTGTCCTATGCGGAGTATAAGTGTGAGCTCTATGTTGTAACCCGATTGACCAAAGATAATAAAGAAGAAGAAGGCTTTTTGGATGTAGCCCCAGGGTGGGGGTGAACCATGGTAACTGTGTGTGTTGTGCTCGGTGCTTCGACCTAATGTGTTGGTTTCTTTCCATGTGTTGTGCTTGATATGATTATGCTATGTTCTTTGCTATGATATACTTAAATAGATCCACTTTTCTTTGTGCTTCTTAGATGTGTGGGTATATATATGACATATATGAAAGTGTTGAGTGCTAGACCTATTTGGTTGTTGCTAAGTGCTAACTTAATCTAGATCTAAGTGAAGGTTACGATGCTATGTACCATCTGTGAAGTGCCATGAGGGTTAAATACTGATGGATGATCTATGCTAAAGTTCTTTCTAAGAGTAAGAATTAGAGATCTGTGTCTGAACTAAGGTTGTAGACACCTAAGTCTTGCAACCACCCCTACCTCTACCTCGAGTGAGACTTCATCTGCTTTGCAGGTGTTGCCGAAAGGGTCGGTAGTTAGGGTTTTGCTGGTGCGTTGTTGAAGCATTGAACCCTGGGTTTTCCCCTGTGCCAACAGATACACCCATATCAGAGATGATCTTGGAGTCATTGGAGAGGTGGTTGACCCATATTTTATGGTGAGGATAGCCTTAAAAAACTTCACCAAACCATGGGGCCCATTCATTCGTGGAATTGTTTCCAAGGAGGTCATCCCCACTTGGGAGAGGATGTGGGATGATTTCTTTCAGGAGGAGACTAGACTTGTATAAGAGGATTTTAGAAAAAATCACACATTGCAAGGTGATTAATATCTTTCTCTTTGGACAAAGGAAAATAAGAAGACTGGTCGGGGAGGTCGATAGGGTCCCAAGTTTGGGGCCCCACCACAGGGAGGAGAGAGCAGCAGTGGGAAGAAGAAATATATGAGAAAAGTGAAGTTATTTGTTTGTAAGAAGTTGGGGCACTATGCTAGAGAGTGTCCCAATAGGAAGAAGGAGAGGGGTGGTATAAAAAATACAACAGAGGAGGAAAAGTTTCAGACTTTGTTTAAGAGAAAGTGTGCTTTCCTCATTTTCCGCACTTCAATTGAGATGGTACCCAGTATCTAGTATATTAATAGTGGGGATTTGATCGATATGACTAGAGTCAGAGATTGCTTGACTGATCTCAGAGACATAGTGGTTAGGATGGATATTTACCTAGGATATGAATACTTGGTTAGGGTTGTTGGGATTGGTATTATTACCCCTCAGAGAGATAGCATGCCACCTATATTGTTCATGGACATTCTCTATGTCCCTGGGCTAAGGAAGAATTTGATTTCAATTTCCATTCTCTAGGATTGAGGTATTGAGGTGTCCTTAAGAGGGAATAAGTTACTCATACACCCTAATAGGTCCTCTATTACCTCAAGACAGGTGATTGGAGTGAGGGATGGGAAGCTATTCAAAAAAAAAATTTCAGCCTCTTCATGCATTGTTAGTGAGCAACGACATTAGTAGAAAGACATGTGAGCTATGGAATCACAGGATGGCCCATACACATCATGGAGATATTGGAGGATGGAGAGAGGTTGTGACCAGAGTTCCATAGATCGGTACAGAGCATCATGATGTTTTCATAGGGCGTGCACTTGGTAAGTTTACCAAGGCGTCGTTCCCCATAACTAACACTGGGCAGCTGTGATACTAGATTTAGTACACACTGATGTGTGTGGGACCATGTCTCGAAAGTCCTTGAGTGGTTTCGAGTACTATCTCACATTCATTGATGACTACTCAAGGAAGACCTGTATCTATTTCCTGAAGACTAAGAGTGAGGTCTTCAAGAGGTTCCAAGAGCTCAGAGATCTTGTGGAGAACCAATATGGAAAGAGGATCAAGGTATTGTAGTTAGATAATGGAGGAGATTATTCCTCCACTTATTTCATAGACTTATGTGCCCAACATGGGATCATAAGAAATATTACCATACCCTACAATCCCCAGTAGAACTGGGTTGCTGAGAGGAAGAACCATGCTATCACTGGTGCAGTGAGATCCATGTTGCATGATCAAAGTTTTCCTCTTTATGTATGGTAATATGTGAGTGCTACTCCTGAGGAGGCCTCACTAGTAGGATGCCCGATGTCGAGCACATCAGGATCTTTGGGTTCTTGACCTTTTGTAAAGTCCCCTCAGAGAAGAGGACAAAACTAGACCCCATATCCCAACAGGGGATTGTATTTGGATACTCAGAGGTGTCCAAAGCCTACCGTATCTACATTCCATCACTTAAGACAGTGGTGGTGAGAAGTAATGTCATATTTGAGGAGGGTATGGATTTTTAGATATCTCTTGATTCAAGAGACAGTGTGGAGGATGATGCAGAGGCATTGACTGATGTCTCAGAGGGAGAACAACCTTAGTTTTCTGGTACGCCTTACAGAGTCAGCAGGAGGATAGGGGCAGCAGCTTATGAGCTGGAGCTTCCACAGGGTAGCAAAATTCACAACGTCTTCCATGTCTCATGCCTTAATAAAGCGCTCGGTCAACATGTCAGGCCTATTAAGGAATTACCTCCCATGGATGAGGAGGGACAACTTGTTTTGATTCCAGAGGAGGTGTTAGAAGTTCGAGAGAAGAGGCTCCGAAACCGAAGCATCAAGGAGTATCTGATCAGGTGGAAGGATTTACCCATTGAGGATGCCACTTGGGAGCAGGAGCACATGGTTAGAGAAGGATTTAATAACTCAATAAATCAGTAGTAGTTAGTGATTCCAAGAAAGAATTTGGCTTGGGATCATTACAGTGGTATCAGAGCCTTGATCCTCCAAACCTGTGGAGAGATCAGTGCATGCAGAAGTACAGGGGAATTGGTATGGG
>ML780909.1:224865-238416 GCA_009831015.1 Picea engelmannii
AGGATTCTCATTCACACAATATATCACATCATATCCATCATCATCAATAACAATTAAACATTCATAGAATTTACATTCACATAGTAGATCACATCATATCCATCATCATCAATAACATTTAAACATTCATAAAATTTACATTCTCACAATATATCAAATCATATCCATCATTATCCAAATACATTTAAACATTCATAAAGATTCATACGTCTTAAAAGTTCAAGTGTGTCATTTAATAGTTTCACTTGTGAATATAAAAAAAAATGTGTAGGCCTCAGGTAATCCTGGATGTCTAAGTCAAAAGGTGGTGTTACATACACCCAACCTTTGAGAAACATATTATCGAGGTGGTAAAAAAAGTGAGGGATAATCTCGTCGTAGTGTCTCGACGTCTTCCCAAGTAGCAGATCTTGGACTATACTTGTCCCACTGGACCTTAACTTGGTCTACCAGACGATTCCTGCGCTGTCGGACTCTACGGTCCAATATGCATAACGGTTCTACCATGAGGGTTCCCACGTCCGATACTTGCAATTCCTTCCAATTTAGTTTATGTGATTCATCAGCAACATAATGACATAGAACAAATACATGAAAAACATTATGATTTTTATGCAGGTGGGGTGGCAATACGAGACGATAAGAAACAGGTCCAATTTTCTCTTGGATTCTGAACGGTCCTATAAATCGAGGTGACAACTTTGTCCCCTTCCTGAACCATATGGTACTCTTATTAGGCCTGATACGAACAAAAACCTAGTCTCCCACCTTATAGCTTCATTCGGTCCTGTGTTCATCCACATAAATTTTCTGCCTATCCTGTGCTTCCTTTAATCTCTGCCTAATCTGAATCACCTGTTCCTCCATCTCTTGAATTAATTCTAGCCTAATTGTTAGTCGGTCTTCTAATATATCCCAACTCAACAACGTTCTGCATGGAATTCCATATAGAGCTTCGTAGGATGGCATTCCGATGGAGCTATGAAAACTTTTATTGTAGGCAAACTCTACCAAAGGTAGGTACTTATCCCAATGGGTTTGATTATCCATGAAATACATCCTAAGCATGTCTTCCATGACTTGATCTACTCTCTCAGTTTTCCCATCTATTTCAGGATGATAAGATGTGCTTAAGTTCAACTGGGTCCCCAATGTTGACTGCAAACTTGTCCAAAACCTAGAAGTGAATCTGGAGTCCCTATCTGAAATGATCTTCTTAGGTATCCCGTGCAAATGGATGACCTCACTTACAAACACATATGCCACATCAATGACATCGTAAGTGTCTCTAACGAAAATAAAATGAGAACTCTTGTTTAACTTATCAACTATCACAAGAATGGCATTGTGTCTATGAGATGTGAGTGGAAACCCCACTACAAAATCGATAGAGATGACTTCCCACTTGAACATAGGAACATCATGTGGTTGTAGGAGGCCTGTTGGGTGATGGTGGTCGGCTTTCACTTGTTGACACTTTAGGCACTTGGCGACGAAATGGACTACATCACAGTTCATGCCTACCCAAAAGAAGAGCTTCCTCATGTCTGCGTACATCTTCTTCACACTCGGATGTGCACAATAAAGTGCTCTATGGGCTTCCTTCAGTATGATGCTTCGAATATCCCCATCTTCATGGATGTACATCCTTCCCCGATATCTCAATAGTATGTCTGCTTCCAAACTATATCCTTCATACTTTGGATTTAATTGCCTCCCACTCTGGAGGTTTGAAGTAACCTTTAGATACCAACTGTCTCCTTGGAGTTGCTTCAACACACGTTCCCTCAGATTGACCTTTAAGGGTACCAAGGAGAAGACATATGGTCTCCTACTGAAGGCATCTGCGACCACATTTTCCTTTCCCTTGATTTATGAAATACCAAAATCGTACTCACTCATAAAATCACTCCATCACCTTTGCCTAGCATTCAGATCCCTTTGAGTGACGAGATGTTTTAAACTTTGATGGTCCATTTTGAGCTCAAAGTTTCACCCCACAAGATAGTGCCTCCAAAGTTTCATAGCTAGCATTACAACTGCCAAATCTAAATCATGAGTAGCATAAATCTCTTCATGTTTCTTCAACTTCCTTGATGCATAAGCTATCACACCTCCATCCTGCATTAACACGGCCCCCAACCCTTGCTTTGAGGAATCTGTGCAGACTGTGAAGTCCTTTTCCATATCTGACACTCGTAGAATTGGCGCACTAGTTAGTAACCTCTTAAGCTTAATGAATGCACTATCACATTCTTTTGTCCATTCATACCTAACCCCCTTGCACTGTAAATTGGTGATGGGTTTCGCTATTTTAGAGAATCCGTCCACAAATATCCAATAATAAATTGCTATCCCCATGAAGCTTCTCACCTCATGGGCATTTTTTGGCACTGGCCACTCCATAATGGCCTTTACCTTTTCTGGGTCCACAGAGATTCCTTCACCAGAAATGATATGACCTAAATAGTGGATCTCTTTCTGGAAGAAGGAACACTTCAACAACTTCCCATACAATTTGTTTTCTCTAAGGCAGGACAACACCACTCGCAAGTGTTCCTCGTGTTCTCTTTCATTCTTGGAATAGATGAGGATGTCATCTAGAAAGACTTGTACAAAATGGTCTAAGTACTTTCAAAATGCTCTGTTCATGAGGCTTATGAATACTGTTGGCGCATTGGTCAATCCGAAAGGTACTACGACAAACTCGTAATTCCCAAACCGAGTTCAAAAGGCAGTTTTAGGAATATCACCTTCCTTAATCCTTAACTGGTGATACCCTGATCGCAAATCAATCTTTGAGAATATCGCTACTCCTTTCATTTGATCGAAGAGGTCATCTATTCGCAGCATTGGGTGCCTATTTTTCACTGTAGCATGATTCAAGTCCTTGTAATCTATACAAAGTCGTAAGGAACCATCCTTCTTCTTTACAAAAATTACTAGTGCACCCCAAGGTGAGACACTAGGCCTTATTAGCCCTAAGTCCAGTAACTCCTTCAACTACATTTGCAACTCACAAAGTTCTGGCACTGTCATCCGATACGGAGTCTTGGAAATTGGTTCTAATCCAGGTTTTAGCTCAATAGTAAAATCAAGGTCCCTCTCAGGAGGTAACACCGGTAACTCATTTGGAAAAACATCCTTAGATTCTGACAATACCGGGTACTGATCCAAGGAGGGTCCCTTCCTTTCATTCACTGCTTCCACTACATATAGTCGACACCCTTGCCTCATGCACCACTTAACCTTCATAGTTGAGATAAAGTGTAGAGAAACCCGTCTCCGTACACCGTGGATCTCTACTGGTCTTCCTTCATCGTCAACATAGAGCACCCTTTTTGCGAAACAATCTACCAAATCTTGATGAGCCTCTAACCAATCCATTCCAATGATTAGGTCATACGTCCCGAGAGCAGTGACGTATACCTTCAAATTGGTAGTACACACTCCTAGGTCTACTATACAATTATAAACGTTAGGTCCTACTGCTTGTTTTTCCCCCGAAGCCATCTCGACTTGTTTAAAGTCATCGTGCTCGTAGGCTACCAACCCACTCTTTTCTAATGCAGATGGTGAAATGAAACTATCTATAGCACCAACATCAAATAAAATCTTAACATTGATATGATTTAGTGTACCTGACGAATCCACCACCATGGATTGATGTTCTGCCTGACAATTATTAACTGCAACATAAATTTGGTGGCTCCCACTTGCTCCTCCCATCAGGGCCTTTCCTTCTCTATGAAAAAATCCTGATTGTAACTCTGGGCAGTCACGCTAGTAATGGGGTCCTCCACATCCCCAACAGGTAACATGAGATTGAACCTGCACACTATTCTGTGACTGTCTCTAAAATGAGTTCCTTCCCCTGGAACCCCTGCCCCTACTAGATGCTCCTTGAGATGGTCGTGGACCTGCCTACGTTGTTGGTGATGAACAAGATGCTGAACTCGTTGCCATTGAAATCCCTGCGGCTACTATCCTTGGTGTGACTCTATTACCATATATAGGTGGCCTTGAGTCCTCTCCCCTGGAAAATGTCCTAGGGGCCTGTTACATGTCAAATTTACTCAGCTGGATAAGTGTCGCATGTTCCTCTCAATTGTCGTAAGTGTTGCATCCTCCTTACAACTTTCGCAAGTGTCGCAAGTTGGTCACAAGTGTCACAAATGATGTTCGAGCATACTGCCATGCCGACGACACTAAGGAGACACTTATAACATCTCATATGCTTGATTTGAAGAAGGAGAACTGGTTTACTGAAGTCAAATAACTCTTGACACTTGAAGAGAGCCCATAAACAAAGGTTTTTAGGAAGAGCGCTCCCCCATTTCAGCCCTAGAAGCGCTGGCGCTCCCTTACAAGGCTTCAGGGAGCGTTATAACATTCCCCAACCCCCTCTGAAGGAGAGTTGCTCATATTGAAGGCGCTGGCGCTCCCCAGAGATTACCAGGAGCGCTACAATGCTCTGATGCCCCTTCTAAGGGAGTGCTGCCTAATCTGAGGCAGTAGTTGGCCCGTTGAGGAGAATAAGGGGAGGATCTTTCGAGATTAGGAGGCAGTTGTATTCGAATTCTTGGTTTCATCAAGAGATCCCTGATCTAAGGAGAAGGTTCCCAACTTTTTCTAAAAATAACTCAAGAGGTTAAGATCCTCTTAACCTATATAAACAGGCTCTATGATGGTGGAAAGGGGGAAGAACTGAAGATATGAAACTTTTGATCTTGGAGGAAACTCACAGTCATCCAAAGGAGAGTGATCAGTGAAGATGCTGTTATCCAGGTTGTGGATCTTTCAGGCAAGGGTTAGACGAAGGGGACTTGACGAAGCTGTCGCATTCGCATCTACGATTGTAAGCACTGCTGTCGTTATTCTCATCAATATGACATGCTTGGCATGTTTCTTTCTGGTTTGTGTCTAATGTCACATGAACTTATCATTTATTGATAGACCTGTTTTCAAGCTAACATCAATAGAGTAGGAAGTGGTTGTATCTTGTTTTGTCCACAGAACTCAGCGAGGAGCAAAGGATTGGAATGCAACTCGGATCGTGCAGGGACAAACGTCGATAAAAGGTACTTCTGTCATCCTTCCTTCTCATGTGTTAGTTTAGATAGATTTGAAAGGAATTCAATGTCCATGTTAAGAATTTTCTGTCTAGAGTTAGGGTCAAGCTCTTAGAGGCGATCTACCTGTCCGCAAGGAAATTTTCCTACAATAGAAACTGGAGACTCCGCTGGGGAGATAGCCTCAAATCGAAACTTCTTGTTTTGATTTTCTCCTCATTGACATTGTTCTATCCCTTGATTGTTTCAAAACCGGTTCACTCCTCTTTTGATTAGTTTCATGAGCTGATTGGCTCCTTGCCCTGTCACACTCAGCATAATTGTCGGAATTGAATTGCAATTTTTTGATTTTTTGACATTTTCTGGGATTTTTAGACCCTGGCGCCCCTGTCCCAGTGTTAAAAGAGCGCCATCACTCCCCCATAGCTTTTCACAGAGCGCTATAACGCTCCTTTCCCTTGGCAATAGAGCGCCAACCCTTGTTGGCTCAAAAAACTCTCCAGAATTGCTTTTTCTGAGTTTTGCCTCTGTGTCTCCTCTGTTGAAGTGACCTTGTGAGTCAATGTTTCTTCCCTTTCAGGCTTGACATCTGTCTTTTGAAGAATAAACATCTTGTTAGTTGGATCTTGTAGCCTTCTTCACTATTTTCATTGATTTTTTTCCTGTTGAGTGAAGTTCAAAACCCATGCATTGTTCTTCTCTTCTCATCAGTTGAGTAAAAACCCTGGTGAAGGTCATCAAAGGCCTACAGACCTATTTACCTCGATTTCAGTCAAGATCATTGTTCTTCAACTTTTTCTTTTGGGTGTGAAGTTTTTTTTTTCTCTTTGATTGTTTCTTTTCTTTCGCTTTTCGTTTTGATTGCTACGAAAGGGTGTATTGTTTGTGTGACTTTTGCTTGTGCTAGTTTGGTTTTCATTCATGCAAGAAAGATAATTAGCAAGATGAGAATTGTGTTGTATTGATCATCATTCATACGCAAACAATAAAAGACATCTTTATGATTGATTGTCCATATTGGAAGGCATTTAAAAAGTTTCGCATTACATAAGGATTTGATTGAGAAAAATAATTGTTTGAGGGCATTCCTTATTTGTGCTTGATTAGTGAAAAGAAATTTCTCTCTCCCTTAGATAGATATTCATCGAAAGAAATGACTGCTTATCATATTTGATGCATTCTTTGGGTATGAGTCGTAATTCCATTTGTTTCACTTCCATGCACCCCTTTGTGTAAAGAACAGCCATAAAAAATCAAAGCTAATTAAAAGTTATCTAGAACTTTTTCTTTTCTAGGATCCTCCACCAACAGTAGACTAGGCTTAGTACTTTGGATTAGGGCTGTGAGCATAACTCTCCAAAGTTTCCAAAAGAAAAAATAGCATCCTAAGTTAGGGAGAGCAAATCCAGTTATCGTATAAGTCTGCCTGGGATCCCCCTCTCACACAGGGGTTAGGCACGAGGTCGCATTCAGGTGAGCTACGGGGACTAACCCTCCGTGGTTTAACTGATTTTGGTGGTCGGATCGTATTATGGGGATCACTTTGAGGTAAATCCACAATTACTGTGTGGAAGCCTTTTAGTTGATTTCGGGCTTGATACCCTGCTCGTACGTTCGGATCAGACTGTTGACTGTTCCCGCCCAGGGGCTGACTGCGAATTGGTAACCTTAGTGGCCATAATATTTAGGGTCTTACACAAGGTGATGGTGACGGGAAGTCTCACTGTACATGGAGCAGACATTGTTCAAACTCACTCGGGCTCCTTGGAGGGTAAATCCACAATTACTGTGTGGAATCTTGCACCAAGGCGTAAGTCCGTTAAGTAGGTCGCCATTGTAACTGTTCCACCCTATCCCCGCCCCTTCTAGACTTGATCACGCGACGTTGGATTTCATCACCAACTAGTATGGTCATCAAAAGAAGGTCTTGTTTGCTTGGTTGTGATTCTTAGATTTTTTTAGCATGTGTTGTTTCTTTTCGTTAGTTGCCCATAGATTTCTTTCGTCGACTCTTTTCCGCCAACATCGACCCTCCACGCCGTTCGCGGAGGCTATAGGGACTTCCTCCAGAAAATATGGAAGGAAATACCCCTTTACCCCCTCATTCCACGGAAGAATCCCCTCAACAGAGTGACGTTCATAATACTACAACTTCCCAGGAAGAAGTTCCCATTCCTTTGGAGAATTTTCGAATTCTCTCAAAATCTCCGAAATCTTATCGCATTCCGGAGGGATATGAACGACAGATCCTCCACCTGAATTCCACTGCAGAATTTGTTGTCATCAATCCTTCTAACATTCTGGGTGGGTATTCTCAAAACCCTTTAGCCAGTGACCCTTTTTGGACTGCGGACATTGTTCAGAGTCCACCACGCTTGGTGCGAGATCTTTATGGGACAGGAGAAGGTGCCAATGCACCTTTTTCCTACACTGTACCCCCAAATCACTTCACTGGTACTACCACTTTTACAGCCACACCAACCGTTGGTCCGAACATACCATCCGTTGGCCCAAGGTCTACTATTCCCCTCCAGGCGGCCCATTCGACAATGGCCCCGCACATTCCGACCATCCCCGCCGGTAACGCGGTAATTAATCAAGCCCCGATTGGCACACCTGTAACACCGAGACCTACACTCCCTTTTGGATTCAAGGCATTGAACGCTTCCGCTACCACCACTACCCAAACCACTACCCAAATCATACCGGGAAGTTCCATACCTATCCAACAACCCAGAGGGACTGGCCTTGGTGGTCCTAACCCGATCGATGGCATCGGTCAGTCATTGGCGTCTAAATTTCAGATCCCAGGAACTCTACCTCAAACTGGGGGGCATCCTCCCTTTGGAGGAAAAATTCCATTCGGAGGTAACCCTAATGCTGGGGGGAATCCTCCCACCGGAGGACAAATTCCATTCGGGGGGCACCCTCATGCTTGGGGGCAGTCTCAATCCGGAGTACACCATCAACCACGAGGACAAAATGTGTCCGCCGCACCCAATCCGTGGAGCGTCCCTTTTCAAGGAAACCCACATGCCTCCACGAGACAAAATGTTCAGACTCCGCAACAACCCCCTTATGGACAAATTCCAAACCCACCCCATAATCCACAAAACCCATCCGGTTATCCTCCACTCACAAACACTTCTCAAAACATCTCAAATCCTATGTACCTTGGTCAAAACAAAACTCACATGAGAGGGCCCACGAGTTATAATTATCCACATAACCCAGTATTGGGCCCCACTGGTGTCCCTCTTCCACACCAGCATTACCCACAGGTTAACCGACAACTACCTTTTCTAGCCACCCTGGACCTTCTAGACTTGTCTCGGTTAACGAATGATCCCATTCATCATTCTCCGGTTTGGCCAGCTATTCCAGCCAAACTTCCTTCCAATATCCCAAAATTCGACGGAAAGTCCCGAGAAGACCCAAACAACCATGTGATGACCTTCCATTTGTGGTGTTCATCCAACTCCCTCATGGACGATTCGATTCATTTGCGTCTTTTCCAATGAACACTCACGGGTTCTGCAGTGAAATGGTATATTGAATTACCACGCGCATCCTTTCACGATTTCAACTCCCTCGCCATGTCCTTCCTCACACATTTCCAACTACCCATTCGATACGAGACGGGTACTGAACTATTAACCTCTCTTCGTTAGACAACTTCCATACATATCTCCGATCATATCCATGAATGGAGATGACGACGAAGGCTAATCAAAGCGGTCATCCCTGATCAATTATTAGCAGAATGGTTCAAGAAATCACTATTACCCCAGATTGCTCGTGACATTGCCATGGGTGGCGTAGTCACCGAGGAAGAAGCCATCACTCGAGCTCAGTACTTGGACTTAGTCTATTCACAATCCGGTACTCTATATGAGTTGATACTGAACGCTACGTGTGCCACTAATGATCCATCCAAACCATCGACTGCTTCGCATGCGAATGGAGTTATTGGTTCCGTCAAAACTCAATCTACTACTCAGTCTACTGGAACAATCCAGCGGCCCGCTTCCACAGCTGCTCCCAGTTCGACTGCACCCTCTTCTACCCCACCCCAAACTTAGGTCTCTGATGTGAATGCGGTCCAGTCAAACCCTTCACAACAACTTGGGGGAAAGAAGAAAGAGAGAAATAAACCAAAGAAGAACAACAACAACGAGCAACCCAAGACCCAACTGCAAACCCCTGCTGCCGAAAAACAACCACAACGAAAACCGAAATTCCCATGTCTCATTTGTGGTGATGATCACTACACTTGAGACTGCCCACATCGCGATGAAGTGGCCAAAATTTTCAAAGGAAATTTGCAACCCGCTGTGCTCACTCAGCCTTTTCCGCAACAACAATCGTTGGTTGCACAAACCCCCACGCAGGGGGGCAGTTCCATTAAACCCCATGATGAGGCCTCGACAAGTGCCCACATTTACATGTTTAACGGAGTTAATCTAACAACTCGCTCTGCGACATATGAAACGCCAGTTAAACCTGATAAGCTGAAGATCGCTAACGGTTCTACATCAGACCCGTTACCATCCTTCGTCAATCCTCCATCTGTTAGCCCCCCATTCGAGCCACTTCAGATTGAGAAACCTTCTTTTGACTCCATCCTATGCCCTCCTAAGAGCACCATCCGAAAATCTACATTCAATCCTAATTCACGGGCTGCCCAAAACTACAATATCGTCGAAGATTTGGCCCAAGCCCCATGTGCCATGTCCACCTTGGAAGTTCTACAACACTGTCCCAACCAACGTAGAACGCTCTTAGCCGCTATTGGCGTTTTTGATCCAGAGTCATCAAATTACATCACGTTTAATCTGGATGATCATCAACCCCGACTCTCCCACCAGCTAGCTTTCTAAATTGATGTGGTTGTTCACAATCAACAAATCCACCGGACTATCCTGGACGAGGAAACCTCCACCTGTGTCATGTCTCTAGCCTGTTGGAAAGGTTTGAAGTCACCTGCCCTTAACAAATCTGCTACCATGTTGTGTGCCTTCGATGGACGAGGTTTTCATCCTCACAGATTATTACAATCCTTAGCTGTTCAGCTGGGCTAAAAAAGTGTCACTGTTGACGTTGAGGTGGTCGATGCCCCCCTCGATTACAACCTACTACTTGGAAGAAGTTGGTTTTACGCGATGACCGTCGTCGCCTCGTCGGTGTTTCGATGTGTACAATTCCCCATCAAGGAAAAATTGTTACCATCGATTAGCTCGATTTCTGCACACTTGACGCTCGCATCCCTGCTACCAACAACATTCCCTTTCTGGGAGACCACCCGGTTACGTATGAAAGCGTTGGTGTTGGCTTATTGAAAGATTCTAGCCTCATGGGTACTTTCCCTACACCACTTCCACCTACCGCGCCGTCAATATGATTTTTACTATGCCTTATCAATCCTTGGAATCATCCGACCCTTGGGTTGTGCCTAGTCCTTTGGAATTCGATGTGCTCGGGGACACGATGCCACTGAGCCCAGCCGAGGCCACATACGTAGCTATTCAATCTGCCTCTCCCTCTTCAAACACTTCACATTCATTGGCACCCGATACTTATTTGGTGCCCTCGTGGTTAGATTCCCTATCATCTGCCGTTGATTACATTTCCCAAAATTTCCTTTGGACGAATCTATCATGGAAATGCTTAGCATTGACAATCTGACCTGGGATGACAACCACCATCGATCCTCTTTTCTTCCACCTTTGGAATAAATCCAAGACATATGATCTGTCTTCCCTCCCGATGTTATCGAAGCTCCGCAATCTCCTATCCTCACACAAGATACTCTCTGTGAGGGGAACATGGGTAGCATCTCTACCACGGTTACGATTGACATTTCAATCAAAGAAGGTGTCGTGGAAAACATCAACCTTGGTGCTAATTTCACACCCGACGAAGTGGTTTCTTACACCGCTTTATTCAAGGAATTCCCCGATGTCTTTGCATGGAGTTACGAGGAAATGCCAGGAATCGACCCTTCGATCGTCATACATGAAATCAAAACTTACCCTGACGCGAAACCGGTTCGGAAAAAGCTTCGCCTGGTTCATCCCAAGAAAATTGCAGCTATAAAGGCAGAAGTTGAAAAACTTCTAAAATCTGGCTTCATCTATCCCGTCCCTTTAACCGAATGGGTCTCCAACCTTGTTCCGATTGCTAAGAAACAAGGGACCATCCATGTTTGCGTTGACTATCGAGACCTCAACAAAGCCTGTCCCAAGGACAACTACCCTACGCCCTTCATTGATCAAATCATCGATAATTGCACAGGAAGCGTAATATTTTCTTTCATGTATGGCTTTTCTAGATATAACCAGATTGAAATCTTGCCTACAGATCAACACAAGAGAGCCTTCATCTGCCCTTGGGGAACTTTTGCATACCAAAAGCTACCTTTTGGCCTTAAAAATGTTGGAGCCACTTTCTAGCGAGACATGTCATACGCTTTTCATGACATCAAACATATAGCAGAACTGTATCTCGACAATTTACCTGCACATTCGTTAAATCGATCCGATCACATTGATCATTTACGTGCAATTTTTCTGCGATGTAGGTTCTACTGTATTCGTCTGAATCCACACAAATTCATTTTCGCTGTCGAATCCAGTCGACTCCTCAGTTTCATTGTCTCCAAATATGGGATCAGGGTGGATCCCTTAAAGATCAAGGCCATCTTATCCTTACCTCCACCTACCAATTTAACCCAACTCCAAAGTTTGCAAGGTAAAGCAAACTTTCTCCGCCGTTTCATCTACAATTATGCCGAGATCACAAAAGGATTTATGCGGTTATTGCAAAAGAATGTCCCTTTCATCTAGGATGACGCAGCTCAACGGTCATTCGACGCTCTCAAGAACGCTTTGACCCATGCACCTTTGTTACATCCCCCTGAATATACAAAGGATTATATCCTTTACTTGGCCGCTTCTACTTCCACCATGGTAATCGCAGACTCCAACCCCATGTACCACGTCCGGACACGTTAAGTACTTGGGGGCAAATATTCAAAATGGATCATTATTCTTCAAGAATTCGATCTTGAGTTTACGAAAGCTAAAGCTAATAAATCCCTGGTGTTTGCCGAGCTTATCTATGCTCTCCCTCGTGCCGATGAAAACATTGAACCTAGAGATTCTCTCCCCGATGAATCTCTCTTCCTCATCAACACCTCTGATCCTTGGTACAGAGACATTCTCCTCTACCTTCAAACACAACGTTTTCAGCCCAACATCTCTCGCGAAGAGCGTCGATGCATTCGTCACCACTCTCGCCATTATATCATCCTCGACGACACTTTGTATCGTCGTGGTATTGACACCATCCTTCGGTGATGTCTGATTCACGAGGAGGCTGAACGCATTTTGAACGATTGTCACCTTGGCGCCTGTGGCGGTCACCTCTCCGGACTGGCCACAGCCCAAAAAATCCTACGTGTCGGCTACTTTTGGCCCTCGATTTTCAAAGATTGTATCGAGGCTGTCAAGAAATTCCCACCCTTCCAAATCTTTAACAAGAAGTCATGCACCCACCCTATGGCACTGCATCCTATCATCGCCATCGACCCCTTCGCAAAATGGGGCATCGATTTCATGCGATGTAAGCCTACCTCATCTGGGGGGCACAATTACATCATCGTCGCCGTCGACTACTTCACCAAATGGGCTTAGGCTATGCCTACCTTCCTGAATGATGGTCGTACGGCAGCTCTATTCCTCTTCAACCACATCATAACTCATTTTGGTGTACCACGTGCCATTGTCACTGACCATGGTGCACACTTCAAAAACCAGATGATGAGCGAGTTACATGTAAAATTGGGTTTTCGCCATGAAAACTCATCCCCTTACTACCCTCAAGCGAACGGACAAGTTGAGGCTATCAACAAAGTCCTAAAAACCATGATCCAACGCATGGTAGGGGAAAACAAAACATCGTGGCATTTACAACTGTTCTCCACTCTCTGGGCCTATCGCACCTCTGTAAAAACTTCAACCAGATTCACTCATTTCCAGTTGGTCTATGGCATTGAAGCTATCCTACCAATTGAGTGTGAGATTCCATCACTCAAACTAAAAGTAGAACTCCTGCCTCATACTTCTGCTGAAGAAGAATGATTCTTGTATCTATCCAAACTGGACGAAACGCGTCGTGATGATGCTCTCGCCAACGAGGCACATCAAAAACGAATTAAAAGTCAATATGACAAATCCATCCACACTCGGACTTTCGCGGAAGGAGACTTAGTCCTTGTTTACGACCAAGCTCACGATAAATTGGGGATAGGAAAGTTAGAACCCATGTGGCATGTACCCTACATCGTAAAACATGTCCTACATAAAGGTGCCTACGAATTAGTTGATCATGAAGGAATTTCCCTAGGAGAGCCCCGAAACGGGCTTTACCTTAAGAAGTACTATGCCTAGATCACCTAGCATTTGTACTTTGTACATTA
>ML780909.1:238839-319983 GCA_009831015.1 Picea engelmannii
ATATATATATATATATATATATATATATATATATATATATATATATGGTGTGAATGAAATGTTTGTATTACATCAAAAAGTATGTAGAAGAGCAAAATATTGGGTCTGTTCACCCATACAACGTCGTCTGACAAGGCATACAAAAAACAGGATCACGGGAGAGAGTCTAATCTCCCCACACTACGTTGTGTTGTGAGTAACACACTACCACTTGCACTACGTGCCTCAACAGAGAATTGATATTCTCTGGTACTCCTAAAGTGTGCCTCTGCAGATGTAAAGGCACTTCCCCCCTCCGCAGAGGAGGGATACCCATCGTAAGGCCTTGGAGGTTCCTCTCAACCTCCCGGAGACCTACTACTGGTACTGTCGGATCTGCTGCAACTGGGGCACCTCCACGACGTCCTAGTACTGGTATATCCGCCGGGTGCACTACTCCCTTGTCTGCACATTGGAAACAATACATCTGTTAGAACTCTTTTACATACCCAAAAAATATATATACATTAAAAACTTAAAAAAAAAAATTAGACAAGGTATGGCTTAGTCTCTTACCTGACTCATCCCTGTCTTCCCCCGCGGGCAAAATCAAGTCCATACTCCCACGGAAGTCTACATCAGCATAAGGGAATTCCTCTATCCAGAGGTACTGCTGTCTCATCCAGGCAAAGAAATCACCAGTGAAACGGAACTCTGACTCTGAAACTAGCCTTGGAGACAGACGAGTCCACCTTTCCATCCTAGGTTCATCCACTGGTCATACCGCCAGTGCTATCTGAGGCTTCATCTGAGGGATGCGCTCTAGAAAAAATGAGACCAAAAACGAGCCATAACCGAACTGCTTATGACCAGTCCTACACCGTGAGATCTGTTCCTTCACATTCCGAAGGAATGCTGCACTCCAGTTGAACAGTGTTGGGTCCAAACACTGAACACCATAGGCCACCTATGATCTCGATGCCAGATGAGCACTGGTGCTGCCTGCCACTCTTGTGATAGCAAATAGTATAGACCGGAGGGGAAAATCTCGAATATCCTTGATAGGGATCCTACTCCCTACCAACCTTGCTCCTGGGATGCAGTGCCGTGCCAGATACACGTCCACTTGTTCAGGTAATGCCCTCTGCCTAGTGAAAGATATGGGGACCCCTCTTTTCGAGAGTGTTGGCAGCCAACTCAATTTTTTCAATTGTCCTAAAAGATGCCTACACCTATGTCTCTTGAACTTCAAATTACTATCGCATTTTGCAAAGAGACGATATTTTCATTCTATGCGATGTTTTCAATTTCATTTCAAATTAGTTTTCACGACTGAAAGCGTGAAAACTCCTCCATTGTTATTTTAACTGTCGTGGTCTGCTCATTGATATTCTGAAAGGCACTTGCCTTTGGTTGATTATATGGCTGAAGACATTTTTCAAACTGTGACATTCTTTCTTTGATTGCACAACTTGGCTTTTATTTGATTGATAAGGTATTGTGCATGAGAATTTATGAGTTATACTTGATTTCATAAGAGCGATGGTTGATTTTGTTTTAATACTTGATATTATAACCTCTTGGCTTAGTGACTTTGTGAAATCTCTTGTCAACTTTGATTATACAACAAGGCACGTGAGTAACACATAAGTTGAATTTTACATATTGAATGTCAATGTTTGATATATACTTGGCGAGTTAATGAAACATTTGGATTTACTTTGGTTTGAATTATACTATGGCGCATTAATATATGGTTTTGATTGATTAATGGCACGTTTAACTTTGGTTTGGTTCTATATTGAATGTTCGTGGTTTCAAACAATACAATGGTGCCTTGGTATCACTATCCACCGTTTGAATTTTTGTGTTAGTCGATTAATGTGGTTTGAGTGGTGTCATGATTGATTAAACAGTGCTGTACTGAGCCTTTAATGTTATGCATGGCGGTGAACTAACCCACCACCTTCGCACGCGCCTATTGATTTTCTTCCTCTTTGAGCGTTTGCAGTTGTAGCCATATCGATTATACTCTTGTGTGTTTGATCCAAACCCTACCATGATGCCCGCGCCATGGCTCCAGTCGTAAGGACTGAACCCAATGGCTGCCAGGCCCTGTTAATGTTTGATGGTGCATATAGCGACTTGGAGGAATTCGTATGGCTCCCTTTCATCCGAAAATTTGATGGTTATAACACTGGTGTGGCTCAGCAATTTGCGATAACATTCGATGGCTGCCGAGCCAAGGTTGGGGATGTGCAGTTGGAAATCAACGAACAGTTCCTTAGTCTAGCCATCGGTCTGCCTGCTGTCAGACATAGATGGTCAAAGAACTGTAAAGTAGAGGATGTCCCGTGGACATTACTCTTTCAGTCATGAAGAGTGAGCTCTTGTGACAAGGGTCTGCCTGCAAATATGCTAAAGAAAAGATGGCACGACTTGCTGATGATAACTAAACAATTCATCACTTGCGAGGGAAGGTATGTTCTCGTTTTCATGTATCACCTTTGGCTTCTTATGGTTTTCATGGGTTTTGAGCTTAACATGCCTCACTACCTGCATAGGAGTTTGTTTAAAATGTCCAAAAGGTATAAACGCAACCAGGCTGATACCAGCCTCTTCCATTTTGGGTTAATCAAAATGCTTATGGTTTATGAGTTGGGGTTGCATCGTGATTGTTGGAGTGTTTTTCTCAGTCGTAATGGTTTTGATGAGTCATGCCCACCACAGGTTGAAAAACCTGTGGTGAGAGAAAGCAAACCTATTCCCCCTGTGCCTTACAACGCTCTCCTACCCAAACCCCTACCCGAGCCATCTATTGACCTACCCAATTTTGTGACCACAGAGGTGGAAAAGTTTAAACCTGTGGCTAAAAAGCCCAAGACCAAACCTAATGCCAATTCTAAAGATAAGAAGAATGCCCAGTTAATCTCTCGCATGGCAAGAAACAACCCAAAGACACCTGTCAACCCTGACCCTATTGTGCTCAGTGAGGAATTTGACTCGAAAATTGAGCGTTTCCTAGCAAGCAAGTATCCCTATTCTGAAGGTCTGTGTAATAAACCAGCCTATGATTTTGTGAAGAACCTACCTCCTTGTTTACAAGATGATCCAAGTTATCCCGTCATTAAAATGCCCTGTGAAACCCCTGGTGACTCGTCGAAACCCTCTCCTGCTCCATCTCAGCTAGCAACTCAACCATGTGATCAGTGTGGTGCATGGCTTGAAAGGTATTACATTGATGTGCCAATGCTACAATCCAGAATTCATGATCTGGAAGACCAAGTTGCAAAGCTCACTAGTCAAAAGGCAAAGATACCATCCACGGATAAGAAGCAACGAACGACTGGTTCGATTTTGTTCAAAAACGTGGAGTCTGCTACAGCAGTTGTAAACTCAAAGCTGGCATAGTCTAAACAGTCATACTGGTATGATTATCACTTGTTCATATGATGAACTCACAGCTCTGTGTATAGCATCAATTTGAAATTGTTTAATAAGCATGCATTATTGTATATAAGTTTGTTTTGATTAATCGAATTCCCGAATTATCTTTGATTGGATTTGGTTTTGGTTCGATCAATCATACGATAGATTTGGTTGTTTTAATTTAGTTTCAATGGAATACTCTGTCTAAACACATGTTGTTTCTGTTATTTAAATTTCAAACACAGTCAATGTTTGATCTGAATTGGTGATGTTCTAGATGATATAGTTGGCAATTACAGTTAATTATTGTGATTTTATATCTTATGAACAATTCGAATACCATCCTGTTAAGGTGTAACCGATTTGCGAACAGATGTGAATCATAGCTGTTGTATCCAACTATTCGATTCACATGATATGGTTTGACCGTGTTCTCAGCTCGGTTTATATTGTAACGAATATATTGTTTAAGTTTGAGTTGTTAAACGTAAATGATCATGCCCAGGATTACAATGTGTGTCTATTTTCGGCTCAATCACAATTCGATTTGATTGTTTCTCAAATTATGGTTATCAATGCTATTGATGGCTATGATTATTATGTGATTCTGTCTGATTGGTTATGTGAACGCTCAACGATTCAAATCTATGGTGAAGTTTGATGCTGTTTTGAATGTTTGGCAACAATCGTAACGACCTTTCCTTATTTTCATTTGATCAAATCTTTTTACAGCAATGACACATCAATTTCAATTATGTTCAAGTATGATGGTATCGATTATGATTGTGTTCAATTAAATCATATCTTATATGATTTGATTCACTGTTTGATTTCATTCGATACAAAATAGGCCTGTCAAGATTTGACCATGTTTTATGGTAACTGAAAAAAGAGCATTCTTTACTCTGTTTTGATTGCATTCATTTTTATATTGTTTAATTTGAATGATGATTTTAATTGAATCACTAGTAATTTGTTTTTTAATTAAATTTGATTTCTTTTAATATTTTATTTGATTGCTATCTGGTCCTGTCTGCTATTTTAAGACTAGCTACAAAATCAGATGATTCTGTAGCTAAGTCTATAGGATCATTTTTTTTGTATTTTGTTACTAAAATATCGTTCTAATTTGATATTTGTGTCCTATTGTAGGTAAATTCAAATTGCAATTGAGTTTATGAGCAGTTGGAGGATATCTCAAGGATTTCACTTGCATTTTAGATTGCTTAGTTTAGTAGATTTTGGGATTTTTCCCAGATTATGTAAAACTGTTTGATGATGATCCATAGGGATGTTTTACCCTGTGGAGAAACTTATATAAACTTATGATTTTTGTAATAATAAAGATCCTCATTCATGGGAGAACAAGGATATGGAATTCTGATACAGACTGGAGCAAAATTGATGTTTTGTCACAACTTTAGCTTCTCAATATATCAACATTTTGTTTCATGTTTTGTATATCATTTTGTCTATGATTTATGACTACTTTAGCTATCTAAATCAAATGCAAATGATATAATTTTATTACTGTTATCCATATCTTGTTTCTTCCAAATAGATAAAAGACATAGCAATTGTTTATTCAGTTTGTGAATGACAGGTTTATCTTCTTCATAGATTGAATTGTTATATATAAGTCCTTGCATAACAGGTTTCCCTTATTGCAGGAATTTATAATCATAAGATTGTTATGATTTTCTTTTATGTCTTGTTTGTCCTGTAAAACACTTCAAGAAGCAGCACAGCCAATCGTTTTCAAGAAGCTTATGGACTAACCGGTGCGAATTTCTTCCTCCGACCAACTTAGAAGTTATCATACACAGGGCAGACTTGGAGCGTTTCCAGGTCAATTAGTTTGTGGTTTACTGTTTTCATTAAGTAGTTTAATTTAGATATAATTTTAATTAGATTTATATTAGATTGTTTAAGTTCAGTAAAATATATTAGATTGTTTAATTTCAGTAATGTTTAGTTCTTTTTCACAAAATATAAAAATCAAAAAGAGATTCTTGGCTGTCTTAGGGCAGAAAATACATGAGTTTTGCAGGTTTTAATTAAATCTGTAGGCTGTTCATAGTGTATATTTGTGAATAAGTGATATTGCAGCTGATAATTAGATAGTTGATTTGAGTTATTAATTAGTAGTTTGTAGATAGAATAGTTAGAATAGTTTATATTTAGTATATTATTTTTTTTTTTGTTTTATTAGTTTCTAGTTTCCTTTATTTTAGTTAGTTTCTTGTATTTAATTATAGTTTAGTTTGTTTTATTCACTTTAGGTAGATTACTTAGCTCATATCATTTCTCTCTTTGGTTTTCATAGAAGACCTTAGAGCGGCCAACGGAGTCGTTAAACTCGTCAGGGTGGTCCATTCCAAACGGCTTGGGTTATTTAGACAACCCCAGACCGGTTCCACTCTCCCAGTTGACGGACGGTCAGTTTCACCTGCCAACAGAGAGGCTGGTCAAAAATTACACGTCTTCTAACTCAATAGTTAAAAGTTGTGTACCGATACAGAATCCATGTTCCGCAACATCCCAAAGGCCAATCAAATGCTCAAGCAATAACATCTCTCTCTTTATTTTTTGCAACTTGAAGAACTTGAGCAAGCCACAAGCTCGCAAAGCGGCCCACGTACGAGGACTCCGTAGAGTGGCTAAATCATCCATCTCATGTTCCATCTCTTTCCATTCAATCATGATTGCCGAAGTTATCTACAAAACAAAAAAATCAAGAATTTCATTATTCCCACGTTTTGGCAATTTCGGCGATTTTCAAAAAGAATTTTAAAACATGAAACAATATGCCCACATCATCTAAAAGCAACCACTCACTCTTTTTAACCACCACCCCCTTTAACATTTGTCAAATAATGACAAAAACATTTTAAAAATGTAAAATGACTTTGGGGGCTGCGTGGGCATTTGGGGAGATTTTTATGAGTTCTTTTACTAATAAATGAGCTGTCCAATTGATCACAAGGGTGTATACATCCTAACCACCCTTCTCTAAAGCATTTTTTGTAAAAGAATTCCCCCTATTTTATTAATTTTTAAAAGAGGTCGATTTGGTTCCAGGTGGGGCGACTTAGGGCTTTGTGTTTTAAAATAAATAATGCTATGAAAATGGATCTAAGACCATGCAATTGAAAGAGAAAAGGATGGAAACCTACCCGGTTTGAATGGTGAGAAAAATGATCAATCGTAGCTCCGGCAGCGATAAAAACAAGATTTGCTTCAAAATGAGATTCTCCACTACTCCAAAAATCCTTGCAAATGAAATGGTAAATGAGTTTTCAAATCAATTGTTATTTATAAAATTTCATTTTTTATAAGGTATGGTCATTTTTGGGTTTCTCTAATGATGTAATGGCTTCACTAAATTCTGGTTTGTAGCTTTGGCATCGCAGGTTTCCTGACAGTCTTGATTGGTTATTCACCTTGTCGCACTTGTGAGCATAGTCTTAGTTCGTTCTCGAGGTCGACAATATGAGAACGCAACCGGGTAAACTTTTATCTCTTTTTCGGACCCATATGGATACGAACACACGAAAAAGGAACCCCCCTGGAGTCTCCTTTAAACCCTTTTCAGACTCTCTAAATATGAAAAGATTGTCGAGTGACCTTGCTTCCTTTCACACTCGTTAAAAGGTCAGAAAGGGCATCTTTCAAGCAATATTTTAACCCTTTTTCGGTCTCGTTGGACTACTTTACGAAGAAGGAACTGAGAGAGTTCTCTTTTAAGTGTTTTTCCAAACTCTATAATCCCGAAAAACCTTCGAGTTTTCTGTCTTTGGACTCGTTAAAGCACACATCGACAGGCCCATATGGGACCGAACCCTTACTTCTTCCAGTTCGTTAAACAAAGGAAAAGGAACTTACCAAAGGTGAGTTATATCGAGCATGTGTTATCCTCCTCAAGCTCATTAAATAAAAAAGAGGTACTCATCTATCTAGATGGGGGAAAAATTGAAAGGAGCAAGCCAAGCAGTCTCTTGGGAACACCATCCAGCACTTCTTAGAGTCGCCCTTGAACACGACACTTTGTCACTTCGCACATATCATAACCCGTTGAACCTCTGCACTGAGCCAATATTTTGAGTTCCTTTCACTCCTTTGGGTCACCTGATGCAAGTCCTAGTGTCCATTGCATAATATTGGTCCATGTCATGTTTTGTTGTTGTGCCCCAATGTTCAAGGGAAGTATCTGCCTCGAGAGTCAGCCATCCCAAGTATCTCGCCTCAAAACCTGTGTCAGTCCATGTCCATTTGATCTGCCAATTACATCTCCATGACCGTTTTGTGTCATTGATGGGGGATACATCAAAGCCCTCCCTAGACGAGTCTATTCCTGTCGACTTCAACACATTATCTGGGAATCAGACTTAGAAACCAGTTAGTACTTTGGGACCTGCATCCCTCAATGGCAGGCCTCCTCACATTCGACAGTAGGTTTACATCATTGACCTCTGATCGAATGATTCCATGAGTGTTCGACTTCATCTCATCGATTCACATTCACTGGAATGTACTAGGGTACCTTGGGAATCATTGACATTAATGGTGATCTCCCTCGCACTTGTTAATGGTTCACACCATTGATCGGTAATCAAGTGGTTTCTGCCATGTTCGACACCAAGACATCTATTTGCATGGTCAGATTCATACCATATTGGGATTGGTAAGAAGACCCTGGGTCGAGCGATCACTTTGATATGTGCTTTGCCCAGGCTGCGAAGGAATTTCTATTGGACAAAGAACACATACACTGTAACATAGATCCACTTTGTATTGGTCGTGCCTATGTCTTGTCATCTCATAGATCCACTATGTATTCGTTGTGGCTACGATTAGTCCAAGTCATCAGAGTATAGATCCACGTTGTATATTTGGTGGCTATACCTTTTTATCAATACAAATATGGATCTGCAGTGTATTTTATGGCAGCCATATCCTACTAAAGTCTTGATCACCCAAGCATAGGCATGCCTACCTTGGGTTTTGAAATGTGTCATGATACTTGTTGGATGTTTTTTGTGCAGCTTCTGTCAGGTTCCCTGAGTCTATACCCTTGCTTGGACATCTACAAAGTATTTCAGTTATCAGTTGGCATATTCTAACTTCATACTTTGGGGGGCATTCTATTACACGTCAAAATTACTTAGCTGGATAAGTGTCGCATGTTCCTCTCAATTGTCGTAAGTGTCGCATCCTCCTTACAACTTTCGCAAGTGTCGCAAGTTGGTCACAAGTGTCGCAAATTATGTTCGAGCATACTGCCATGCCAACGAAACTAAGGAGACACTTATAACATCTCATATGCTTGATTTGAAGAAGGAGAACTGGTTTACTGAAGTCAAATAACTCTTGACACCTGAAGAGAGCCCAGAAACAAAAATTTTGAGGAAGAGCGCTACCCCATTTCAGCCCTAGAAGCGCTGGCGCTCCCCTACAAGGCTTCAGGGAGTGTTATAACGCTCCCCAGACCCCTCTGAAGGAGCGCTGCTCATCTTGAAGGCGATGGTGCTCCCCTAAATCTTACCAAGAGTGCTACAACTCTTTGATGCCCCTTCTAAGGGAGCGCTGCCTAATCTAAGGCAGTAGTTGGCCCATTGAGGAGAATAAGGGGAGGATCTTTCGATATTAGGAGGCAGTTGTATTCGAATTCTTGGTTTCATCAAGAGATCCCTGATCTAAGGAGAAGGTTCCCATCTTGTTCTAAAGATAACTCAAGAGGTTAAGCTCCTCTTAACCTATATAAACAGGCTCTATGATGGTGGAAAGCGGGAAGAACTGAAGATATGAAACTTATGATCTTGGAGGAAACTCACAGTTAGCCAAAGGAGAGTGATCATTGAAGCTTCTGTTATCCAGGTTGTGGATCTTTCAGGCAAGGGTTAGACGAAGGGGACTTGACGAAGCTGTCGCATTCACATTTACGATTGTAAGCACTGCTGTCGTTATTCTCATCAATATGACATGCTTGGTCTGTTTCTTTCTAGTTTGTGTCTAATGTAACATGAACTTATCATTTATTGATAGATCTGTTTTCAATCTAACATCAATAGAGTAGGAAGTGGTCGTATCTTGTTTTGTCCATAGAACTCAACGAGGAGCAAAGGAGTGGAACGCAACTCGAAGCGTGCAGGGACAAACGTCGATAAAAGGTACTTCTGTCATCCTTCCTTTTCATGTGTTAGTTTAGATAGATTTGAAAGGAAGTTAGTGTCCATGTTAAGCATTTTCTGTCTAGAGTTAGGGTCAAGATCTTAGAGGAGATCTACTTGTTCGCAGGGAGATTTTCCTACAACAGGGCCTTCCCCACGAATCTAGGACGATGCAGAAAGGTCGGTCTCATACCTCCAGTTAAGTTCATTTGTTCCTTCGCATAACACGCATTTTCCACTGCTTCTGCTACTGAAGATGGTTTCCACATCCGCACCATAGCCATTATCTTAGGGTTTAACCCATAGACAAAGCGTTCTGCTTGTTGTTGATCATTATCCATATATGAAACATATTTGACCAATTCCATAAACCTAATCTCATATTCTTCTACGGTGATGTTTCCCTATACTAGAGCATGAAATGATCCCACCTATTGTTCCTCATAGTACACTGGTAGATATTTCCTTCAGAACCTCTCCTCGAAAAGTTCCCAAGACACGATGTCCGGGGTAAGATGCAATTGCATTTCCAGGTTGCCCCACCAGTTCAAGGCACTGTCTCTTAACTGAAAAATCGCTATCTCCACCTTTGAAGTGGATGCATAGCCTCTTAAGGAAAAACACCTTGTCATGCCTTCCAACCATGCCTCGACACGTTCACTGGCTCGACCCCCGACGAACTCCGAAAGTTTGATCTTCTGCAGTTCTCTAGTGATGTCTTCGAGTGGAGGTCCTGCCCCTAAATCCCTCGACGCTTCTAGATTACCTGTTCTAGATGGTGGGGGCTCCACTTCGATCCTTGCTGGTTGACATCCCTTTAAAGTCTCATTTATGGCCTCCAAAGAGCACAGTATGAGAGCTAGTTCAGGAAATGGTGGCGGCGGCGTTGGCGGTCCCTGTGACAATGCCCCTCTGCCTCGATTTCCTAGAGTCCTAACCATCCTATATAATTTAACCTACATCAACCAAAGTTGTCAGGGTGAGTTCAAGGACATTTCACATTTGCACAACTTAAACTAGAAAACATGGTTAGGCATAAGTTATTTTTACTTGTCTGTAAACAGACGTTACTCTCTTTAGGGGAGGTGGCTAGGTTAGGGTTAAAGTGTCTAAGCTTGATGTCTTTACTTATGAAAACTATTGACCCTCTCGCCTGGTAGTTACACTAGCACTGTACCACACTCGCCACAGTGCATCAGATCCCTTATATGGTGCTTTCTATTATACCCCGATTCTACCCTGACTATTCCCCATAACATGCATCAAACTCCCACTACTCTACAAGGAGTTTGATGCATTAATCATAAGGTTACACTATTACATTCATTAATCATAGGGATATATATATGATTAATAATCATAGGTTTCAAACCCATTATTAACATTAAAATTTTATAATGTTAATACGTTGTGCACAATATGCTCCCTTGCGGGCTTGGTGCTTGGCTTTGGCTTATGGAATGGAATGGAAGGGCTTGGCGCTTGGCTCGATGGTTGTGGGCATGGAACTCAGTGCTTGGTTAACTTGGATAATTGGATATTATACTTCAAGATAGTACTTTGTTACTATTGATAATTAATTTATTTATATATGAATTTATTTTGTAAAAGCAATATGTGTGGCGCATTGGTGTTTGGTCATTTCTTAAGGCTTGGGCTTGGTGGGTGGCCGTGGGTTCAAAACCCATGGACTCCAAACTTTTTTTTTTATAACCTTATTATTATTATTTTTTTAATTAACATTTTTTTTTAACAAATTTTATACGATCTATAAAAAAAAACCTAATTTAAAAGAAATTTTAAAAAGAATTAACTAAAAATAAAAAGAATTATTAAATAAGAGAAATTTTAAAAGAAATTAAAAAAAAAAACAATTTTTTCTTTTTTTATTTGAAGTCGGGCATCGTGGGTGCATGAGGTCCATGTGCCCTCCTTCCCAGGGCTCTCATCCTCAACCCTAAATTATTCTCTCCTTTATCTCCTTGAACCCTAGCCTCACTCGACCCTTTTCATTCTCGTTTTTTTCTTCAAACACTCTGCAGAGGTGAAGGATGAGTCTGGCGGCCATGGCCATCTCCCTGCTTGACCGACCCCATGTCCACGGTTTCAAGGTATGGAGGGCGCGTCATGTACATTGGCACATTCCCTCTTCTCCTCTGTGGCTTGGTCTTGAACGTTGGCTTGAATGTTGTTGTTTAACTCGTATTGTTTGATGGCAGATGTTGGTCTTTGTTTAACTTGTATTGTTTGATGCGTTGAGCACATAGGTACCCCTCTTGGGTTTCTCCTCCATGTGATTTGGCGTGCATGCGCGAGGGTATGATTTGTATGTAATGTTTTAACTCATATTGTTTGATGCATTGTGCCAGAGCAGGGTTTAGGGTGCATCCTGCAAGCCAGGAATTTCACTTTCACCTTACCTGACATGAAAATTTGATGATGGTTAAGATTTTTTTTTACTACACTTCTTTTTACGGTGAAACTCTTTGACTGCACTTCCCATTGAAGTGTTGCATAAATTTATTGCATATTATTTTGGTGAAACAGCTGAAGGCATTTTTATGAATTTTTTTTTTTTGGATGAAAGTAGTGAACCAGAGATTTGGTTGTATGAGAGAAACAATATTGTAATGCCTCTCCACATTCCAATGCAACAGGGAAATTGAGAAAAATATATATAGGTAACATACTGAATGCCTTGCCTACAACGCTGCAGACTTCCGTTCAATTCTCTGGTCCACTACCTTCATCTCTTTCATATTAATTCACACCTTAGGAAAATTTGAGGATTTATATAAATATATATATGGGAAAAATAAGGTTTTTTTTTGGAATTGATCATCAATTTCTACATTATACCATTAAATCCATCTATCATATACATCTTGAAAGTGTAAAAACGTCCTATGGGATATCAAAATCCAGACCTGGGTGCAGGGATTTGTATTTAGGATAGATTAAGTTGAATTGTAACATTGTTGAACTTCAATTCTGTGTGTTGTTTGTATTCAAATGCAGAACCTCTTCACAAGCTCTCCTCCATGTGGCTTTTCACTTGGTTTGAGTGCTGACTTGTGCTGACACGTAGTGAAAACGCAATGCTTCCCTTAATCTCTTCCCTTGGTTCCTTTGTGTGCACTCGGTCTTGAGTGCTGGCGTATATGCGCCTTGTTGTTGTTGTGTGTTGGCTTTGCATTTTTTTTTTGTAGTGTGCACTATTTTTGGCTCGTGGGCTCCTTCCCCTGGCTTGGCGCATGGTCTGTAGGCTTGGTTCCTACTCCTCCTCCCTGTGGCTTGGTGCATGGTCTGCGGGCTTAGTTCCTACACCTCCTCCTCGTGGCTTAGTGCATGGTCTATGGATTGGCTCCTATGCCTCCTCCCTGTGGCTTGGTGCATGGTTTGCTGTTGAGATTTAATGGAGGCAGTTCACGGGAAAGGCACATTGTGCACAAGTTTTGGATCTGTGGTCTCTCACTTGATGGGATTTGACACTTGGTGGTGGTATCCTTTTTTTTTCATTGATTTTAAAGAAGGTAATGGATTACATCTTCAAGGAACATTACTATTAGATGCCAATATTAGCTGTTAATTGTATTTCCATATGATAAAACAGACTCCCATTGAAATAAAGTAAAGTTGGACCGATGTATAAATGCTCATGGATTTGTTAGTGTATCTGTGGAAAAATTTACTAGTGTATTGAGAGTAAATAAAATTTTGATACTCTACAGGAAAAAAAAATGGAAGTTTTCATATACCTTGTGCTTTCTAACGATACAGAAGTGCCTAAGAGAACTCAAAATCCACCTTGAGGCTAGCACTGGAAACTTTGATACCAATGTCTTTATTTTCCTCTTTTTAATGTTGATTTGTTATGTACTCATTAGATTTCCAGTCGTGTAATGTTCTATGCCCTAATAAATGAATCAACTCTAGAAGTGATAGCATGAGTCAAGGACTGTTTGACTATGCTCCAAGGACCAACCGGTTTGGTGGTGTTACATTTTGGAGCATAATCAAATACCACAGAATCATAGCATCTCCAAGGGCATTTGCAAGGTGATGGACTGTTGGAGTTTGCTTTTGGGGTCAGGTCATTTCTTATGAACTCATAGCTCATAACACCCTCATTGTTCATATACTAGTAAATCTTGGGTTGATTTAGAAAATAATATTGGGATTTCCTTACTATAGGGAAAAATTTCAAGTATTTATTTTATTTTATTCTCCTTGAATTTATTCATCTCCTTCATTGCCTTGTAGGGAGTTCTACTGACAATGTTGAGCATGGATTATGGACTGTTACAGTAAGGTCTTTGGGGGGCTTGGTGCTTTGGCTTGTTGAAATTTCTCAGTTGATGCTCAGTTTTCCTCTAATGGCAGTCTATCTTAGTTCTTCAAAGGCCTAAACTCGCCTAGGTGATTTGTTGGTATTACATTTTTCAAATCATTCTCAGATCTGCACTGTGGTAACTTACTTTGAGTCCTTGAAAGTTTTTAGGGTTGTTTACAGGACACATAGCTTAGCTTATAGAGTAAAGAGAATGGGTGGGTAGGTGGGCCATTGGTCCCAGATTTAAAACTAAGGCTCTGATACCATGTGTAAGGTCTCTGTCCCCACAGAGCTTTATAAAACATAGGTTAAAAATAGAGAGTAGATAAATGTTTTTCTATACAATTTAATCTTCAGCATTTAACCATAATTTATTCAGCAGAAATTAAATTTATTAATAGCATGAAAATAAATCACATAACCATCACATAATCATGAAAATATATGAAAATACATACCTCTATCTGATACTATTTCTCTAATCTCTGTCTGTCCTCGCTGCTGCTCTACCCAAACTCTACCCAAACTCTTCCCAAAAATGAATCTTTCCTCCTTGCCAGCTAGGAATAGAGCCTATCTGGATCCCTAGATCTAGGATTCCATGAGGATTCCTACCCCCCAGATCCCAAAACTCCCAGCAACTGATGCACCCCTGTAGCAGGCCACCCAAACTCCAAACCAGAAAAATACAAGCCCGAGAACACAGTCCCTAATCTCAGAAAAAGCTTCCTTTTCCCCAAAGTTTCAAAAGTCCCTCTCCCAAATGCCTCTGCCCCCTCATATCCTCCTCCCATTCACCGCCTCCTACCTTAATTTAATGCCACCCACCTTATCCCTCCATTTAATACCTTATCCCTCCATTCAATACCCTATCCCTCCATTCAATGCTTTATCCCTGCAGACGTAAAGTTTTCTAATAATAAATTAAAAGTTATTAATCCTTAATTTCATTACCCAACCATTAAATGTGCTAATTAATCAATCAATTAATTAATCAACATATATTAAACAATAAATAAATAAATAATTAATATTATTAATAATTAATATTATTAATAAATAATCATTATTTAACTAATACACATTAGGACAGTTAACTATACTTGATAAATCTTAAGAAATCATTTAGCTAGGGTTGTTACAGATGGCGTTGTAACATGATGTTCAACTCCAATGATTTTTAACCCTAGATATGAGCTAACATGAGAAACAAATGATTATTTGGAAAGTAGTTCATGATACAGTCGGATTCAATGGCTATTGGCCAATAAAGATATTTGTGAGTAGTCTATGGTTATAAGTATAACAATCCCATTATAAAAAAATGCATCTACTTCATAGGGACCCAACCATCTAATGCACAATTTTGCTTTGATATCTTTAAACCTGGAATCTTATAATAGTGCCCAATCACCCTTTCAAAATTCCTTCTTCTTGATACTCTTATCATTCCACTTGGCATGTTGTTGCTAGATTAGATCGGTCTGATGTACGACAACCAATCAAATTTCATCTAACTCATTGAGTTGATCTAAACGGTGTTTCTGAGATGTAGTTAGATACATACTTACTTCTAAAGTTGTTCTCAATGTTTTGATCTCAAATTCAATGGGAAAGACAAGGCTTTTACCATAAACAATTTCAAATGGGGAAAATCTTGTGGTATTTTTCCATGTCGTTTTTTAGGCCCAAAGGGATTCTGATAAACATTCAGACCAATCACGATGATGACTTGCCACATTTTTTGTTAGTATTCCTACAATGACCTTATTTGTGATTTCCACTTGACCATTTGCTTGTGGATGGTACGGTGAGGTGACCCTGTGGTGAATACTGTACTTCTTGGTAAGTTATGCAATCAAATGGGAAGTAAAGTGAGGTCCTCCATATGTTACTATCTCCTTTGGCATTCCAAAATGAAAAAATATATTTTCAAACAGGAACTATGCAACCAATTTCTCTATGGAATTGGTTAGTTCCTTAGCCTCTACCCATTTGGTGACACAATCTATGCATACCAAAATGTAGAATTTATGATGAGATGGGGGCTTGATAGGCCCCACAAAGTTGAGAGCCCACTTCTTGAAGGGTTTAATCACCAATTGGGTTTTTAGTGGCACTTCATCTGATCGAGTGGGTTGGCCCATTTGTTGGTAGGAATGACATGTTTGTACGTACTTCATATCATTTTGGAAAAGGGTAAGACAATAATACCCCATACATAGTGATTTGTTCCCTATTTTCTTATCAAGAAAATCTCCACAACAAGGCTTGTTATGGTAGGCCTTCAAGATGTCATGAATCTCATCTTCTCCGATACAATGCCAAATATCTAGATTAGTGCCTGTGTAAAAGAGACAACCATCTATCTAAGAAAACCAAGCACTCTGCTGAATAATGTTTTTCCTTTCCCTAGGAGAGAGGTGGTGTGGTATTTTTCCTGTAGAAAGATAATTATAAATATCTACATACCACGATGAGTGAGTAGATACCACAAATAATTATTCATTAGAAAAAGATTTATCAACATGAGTATCATCATTGTTATTGGTAATCCTAGACAACAAATCTGCTACAACATTATCTTTTCTAGTTTTATCCAAAATAATGATGTCAAATCCTTGTAGTAACATTAACCACCTAGTAACTCGAGCATTTGTAACAACTTTGTTCATCAAATATCTAATTGTTGAATGATCTGTATGGAAAAACACTTGGTAACCTATGATATAGTGCCAAAATTTGTTGCTAGCATGTATAACAACAAGGAATTATTTTTTTGTTGCCATATAATTCAACTCTGTAGGTGTTAGGTTCTTGTTGGTATAAAAAATGGCATATGGGTTCTATTCTTCCCACTATACAAGTACAAAAACAATGGTCATGTTAGAGGCATCCGAAGAAATGTGAAATGGAAAATTCCAATTAGGGCTTCATAATATGGGTGCTTCAACTAAGCGATTTTTTAAATATGTAATAGCAGTTTCACATTTATCAGTCCATAAAAAAATTACATCCTTTGAAAGCAATGCGAATAAAGGAGATGGTATTCTTGAATAATTTTCAATAAATTGACGATAGTAGCTGGTTTTTCCTAACAAGCTACACACCTCCTTTTTTTATTTCGGAGTAGGGATCCTTAAAATCACCTTAGTTTTTGTTGGATCCACCTTTATACCTACAAAAGAAATATAGTGTCCAACTACAATTTCCTCATCGATCATCATATGGCATTTTTTAGTGCTTAAGGCAAGGTGAGTTTGTATACAACGTTTTAGTACATTTTCAAGTTTTTCCAAAGCCATGTCAAAAGTATCACCATATGGTGTGAAATCGTCCATATAAATATCAAGAGAGTCATTAACCAAATATGAAAAGATTCCCAATATGGCTCGCTAAAAGGTGGTCGTTTCATTGCAAAGGCCAAATGGGAGGACTTGGTAAGAAAATGTGCCCCACGTACAGGTAAATGTAGTTTTATCCTGGTCTTCAGGAGTAATCATGATTTGGTTGTATCCACTGAAATTGTCAAGAAATGAAAAAAACTTCTTGCCAGTCAGGGCATCAAGGACTTGGTCAATAAATGGTAACAAAAAATGGTCTTTCTATGTGGCTTTATTTAATTCTCTGTAATCGACAAAAAGTCTCCATTCTCCATTTTTATTAGGTACAATGACTAGCAAGGAAACCCACTGACTATATGATATTGGATAGAAAAAATTATCTTTCAATAGTTTTTGGAGTTCTTCTTTTACGATCTCTTTCATGGATGGGTTCATCCTGCGTTGGGGTTGGAAAATATGCAGTCTTCTTTTATGTAGATATGATGAGTACACAGATCAGGGTGAATTCCCTTCATGTCTATGTAATACCAAGCAAAGGCTTCCTTATGTTCCCTTAGCAGTTGAATCAATCATTGTTTCTGTAGGGTTGATAAATTTGGACTGATATTTAAGGTATTCCCAGGCTCAAATTATATTGGGATGATTTTATGGCTTAGTACTAAAGGTATCATTTTTAAAGAAGGATCGTCATCAAGGGTTTGTTTATTAAGTTCTCATATTATGAAATCTAAAAGTTGGGTCCCTGGCTAGTTGACTGATGGGGGGTTACTGATAAAACTGTTGATAGTATCATCCTCTATTTCATCCTTGAAACAAAGGGCCTTACCAAGAATGAGAATTGGCTATACACGTTTTTCTTCTGCCTTGAGTTCAACCGATATAGGGATGTCATGATCTTCACTTGGTTTGGCAGGGGGATACAGAGTAAGAATTTTTGTAGTTTTTCCATCATAAATTGTCATAGATTCTATCTTAGAGTCGATAAATGTGTCAGTCATGGCTAACCAAGGTATTCCTAGGATCATGGGGTGTCCTTATAAATGATTTTTTGGTTGAAGCACTAGGAATTTTGTTGGATATTCCTAGGATTTCACAGATAAGACAATATCTTCCAACACCCCTTTTGATCAAATTTTGGATTGATTAGCCAACTCCATCATAGTAGGGGTAGGTATTGTGTCGTTAAGTCCCAACATTTCTGTTGTTTCCTTAGTTATGATATTTATTGCATCTCCTAGATCGATAAGCATATTTGGAATATTCATTCGATCAATCTGGACGGTTATTGTGGGGTTCCCAGGGTCATCTATTTTAGCAGGAATGATTTTTCTTGGCATTAGTTCTAACAGTTTTCCCAATACTTGAACTGTGGGGGATATCTAGGATTCCTACCAGGATTTTTGATGCACAATTCCCTCATTGTTTTGGTGTAAATGAGAACAACTTTAATAGCTTGTAGTAGAGGAATTTTGACACATAGGTTTTTCAATTCTCCAAGGAAGTCGAACTCAGGTTGGGGAGTACATTTGGGCATAACTAACTTTTATAGATATGGTGGAGTTTCAATAGAGGTGGTAGACTGAGTTTTATACTTTTTACTATGAGTTCCATCAAAGGTAGAAATATCGTTCCAAGTTTCAACTTGTTTTCTGGAATTTCTGTGTGTTTCTGGTGTTCTTCAAACTGGCTGCAAGGTGGTGTTATTTCACTCTGTGAGTTTGTTTCATCATGTTCTATAATTATAAGTGACGGTTGTTGATTTATTATCCTTCCTAACCTAATTTTTACTTCATTTCATTGAGCGGGGGTGATGCAATATGTGGGGAAGATAGATGCTTCAAATTGATGGATAGTTTTATTATTTGGACTCAGGTTAGATTGAAAATGTAACTGGGGTCACAGTGGAGGGTTACTTGGTATAATATTGGGTGGCAGGGGTACTGATTGTTTTTGTATAGGAAAATATGGTTATTGTACAAATGATTGAGACTTGACTATGAATTTCCCTCCATGGAAAGGAGAGTTTCCCCATCCTTGAGACCATTGAACTGTTTGATTTGGATATGGAACCCAAGGCGTGTGATACTAATTTTGTGGGGGAAATGACCATGGGTTTGAGGGATATTGGATTTTCTATGGAATATCAGTATTGTACATATGATTCCAATTATTGAAAGAGGGGAATGGGTCTTGATGCATACCTGGTAGATGAACTTGCCATGGTTTCTTGGAGATGAAATATGTTTGTGCTATGTCTTCATTTGAGCCCTTAAATACTGCTTTCAATACTAGCAATGATGAAAAAAAAAAAATTTGGTGGTCTAGTTCACATATACTGCATGTTTACAAAATTTCAAGTGGGCATTCCCTACGAGGATGTTTGTCCTTACATTTAGGAAAAAATACTACCAATTCCTTCTCTTATTTAGCCTGTTTTTGATTTACCTACATAACATCCAACTATGTATTCAAAGAGCTAAGAATATCGGTTTTAAAATTCTCAAATAAATTACCAATCTCTGCTCTTATTACTCCATCGTTGGCGGGTTTATATATCCTTGTAGTAGTATCTCGTGTTTGGTCTCTACTCTTTGATGATCCTCTTGAAATCCTTAGGCATAAATCAATAATGTCCTCAAGTGGTGGCTTTGATATATCTCCCTTCCCCATTAAGTTCAAAATCTCCAGGAAATCATCCATCATGCCTTGAATCAGAATTGATTTCAAAATATCCTTATCCAAATCATTATATTTAGATCTCTGCAAATTATATTTGAGGCATTCCACATAATCCTCCAGGCTTTCTTCCTCCTTCTAATACATCTTGAAAATTTCTTCCCTCTGGTCCCTTGTTCTGCAATAATATTAATACTTCGTCAGGAATGTCTATTTCATATTGTCACATGAGGTTATAGAGTCAGCTCCAAGGCCCATGAACCATCTTAACACTAACCTGTTTAGGGTAGATGGAAATATTTTGAGTTTTTGAGCATCCATAGTATAATAGTAGCTTCGACACATAAAATCAAATTTGAATAGGAAGGTGTCTAGGTATTCAATTATCTGATTGTTAAAATTTGGAAGTGCAGATAGAGGTATATTCTTCATTGGGGCTAGTCCTGGAATCTTCCCAATAGGGAAATCAAAGGTCGAGACTGTGTCATTTCCATTTTCATTTTCCATGTGTCTTTTCCATAAAGTATGAATCTTCTGACAATTAGGTCTAGGGATATCTTCTGTTTTTGGGATATTCTTTGATGATTTCTCGAGGTTTCCAACAACACTCCCCTGATAAAAAATAAGATTATCAGTGGGATCAAAAATAGGTTGGCCAGTTTCTGACATGTTATTAGGTTGATCGAATTCCATCCTGGAATCTCAATATTCCTGATTTTCATTGTTGGAAGTGCCCATGCCTTCTGTCAAATCTTGATATTTGGCCTCTATTGTTGTTGTTAATGGATCTCCTCGAAAAGAGGACTGAGAATCCACCCTTTTTCATGTTTCATATTTCTGATGCACCCCTCCTAAAGCCGATGACTCCTCTTTGTTTATTAGATAGTTAATATATGTTACCCATCCTTGATCAAGATTTATTTTCCCACCAAGGCCCTTTCTTCTTCCTATATTTTTTGGGGTTGACCATTCTTCTCCTGTTTTATTCATGCATCATAGATCTCACAATTCATCAAGATGGTGTTATGTATTATTCTTGCACCCTTAATAACCTCCCCGACAACAACGCCAAAAGTGTTGGTGTGATGAATTTTCTAGTTAATAAATCTAATACATTCAATTGTCAACCCGGGGTAAGTCTTTTTATTACAAGGTTATTGTGCAATGTTTATGCAGACAAATAATTCTCTTAAAAATTGATGATAAATGAAATACACTAATCACACATTCTCTGCAGAACTAATGTAAACATACCAAATCCTTATATCAAGTTAAGCTACAACGAAGTAATATTCTTAAAGGAAATTCAATCAACCTTCTTTAACCAATTGCTAATCACTTCACTACTCATGAAATCATAAACACACTGCTAAAAAGAAAGAGAACATCTGACAACTATCATTCTTATATAAAGGAAACACACCTTTGCTGAATGTAATCAAAACACACTTGATAGAATTGAAATTGAAACCACTGCAACAATTAATTGAAAACTCATAGAGACGGAATTGGAATACAACATTTACTGGAATCGAATTGAGAACACAAGCATACATAATCAAAATGAACACTTATTGAAATAAAACAAAACACTTGATGGAATGAATTAAAGCATGCTCTCTCAAACACAAATGAAATCTTGTTTGAACAACCCAGAAACACACTCGTACTGAATTGAAATAAATACCCTAGTAACAAACCAATTGTGACAACTATAACTGGAATAATGCACTCACATCAAATATCTGCGACAAGAATTAAACTAAGAAATAGAATAACAAGACAATATAGTTATGCTAATCTAACTAATAATATAGGAACAACAACCATGCTAAACAGGAGGGACCTTCCTCCTTAGTAGGGGAAATGTTAGGATATTTAGACACTTAGGAATTAGTTAATATCTACTTGGTCTAATGTGTCATTAGGTAAAAGTGTGTTTCTTCAGTATGCATTAGTATGTATTTGTAGTTAGAAAATCCGATGGTCACGATATGTTCCCGACATAGAGTGATCTAGTGGTTCATATTATCCTCGATCTTAATGACCATTGATCCGTGGATTAACACCCGATTGATCCATGATCTCTATTTAAAGAACATGGAGGATCATTTTTCAATGATCGATTGTGAGAAACTCTCTTGTAAAATATCTCTGTAATCTTTTTCTTTTACATTAATAAACTGATCCAAGTGGCCGTGTTCGCTGGGGCCATGGATGTTTCCTCCTAGGGGTTTTACCACCTCAAAACATTGTTGTATTGATATTTGATTTGGTTGTGTGAATGATTACTAAAGGTTTTCATCCTCTGTTGGAATACCTGTGTTGTCTAACATGGTATCAGAGCCTGTTTGAAGACCCACATCTATTTTAGATCGAGATCGTGAAGTCGAGCTATCTCATCTCCATTTTCTTCCATTTTTGTACATTCTTGGGATGAGAGGACTATTCCATTGCATATGTATTGCTTGGTTAAGTCAGGAACACTTTTTGTTTCAGTCTAAAAGGTTTTCCTTTTCCCAATATATGACCATTTCAGTCAGATCCACATGTATAAAGCCTGAATACACCATTTTTAAATTTTTGCAGAGTATTATTTTGGTTTTCTTTCGGTTTTATATTATTTGTTTCCGGGTTGCTACTCTTTTATATATGTGTATTTTCTTTTGCCCGCTCCCTGTGTGATTTCGACAAATTAGAAACAGATAGGAAAAGGTGCATTTTCTAGGTAAGCTAACCGAGATCTAACCCTTGTTGTCATCGAGAAGCGACATTTTTTTTATTCTGTGAAAATATTTTTTTTTTATCATGATCTCCAAGGTTGACTTCAACAACAACATCAAATTTCAGTCAAATCCGAAGGTATAAATCCTGAATATGCCATTTTTAAATTTTTGCAGAGTATTATTTTGGTTTTATATTATTTGTTTCCAGGTTTATACTCTTTTAGATTTGCGTATGCTCTTTTCCCTGTGCCCTATGCAATCTCGAAAAATCATAAAGAATAGGAAAAGGTGCATTTTCCAGGTAAGCTAACTAAGATCTAACCCTTGTTGACATCAAGAAGTAATTTTTTTTTTCTTGTGTGATTTTTTTTTAGCACGCTCTCCAAGGCCGTCAACAACAACAACACCACCAACAAACCCAATCCTCTTGATAAACAATACAATATGTTTTGCTAGACCATTTTGTTAAAATTTACCTTATTAATTAAGAGGTCTTGAGTTCAAGTCTATCTTTTCATTACTTTTTTTGAAAAAGTTCATGCTCAATTATAAAGTGTATTTCACTTCAAGTATATTTTATTTTAGAGTTATTTATTTTGCATGCGACTTTTATTTCATAAAGTAACTTCATTGTAAAAGTGATCCCCACTTATTTTTATAAAAATGGGTCACTTCATAAAGCAACTTACACCACCACGTGGTCCTTTGGTTACCATATATGCCTTTTTAATAAGGATATAACTTTCACATCCAAAGTCCGTTTTTAGTGTCTCTTTTTTTAAAACCACCTAATTTTTTGAGATCTTTCCATCTAGATCATCAATTTTAGTTTTTAAATCCATAATATATACATATTTAATATGGATTCTTCTAGTAATATTTTGTTTACCAACACCAACTACTTCCAATGGAAATCTCGTATGCAGGATTTATTAAGAAGTAAAGGCTTGTACCCGATTACCTTGGGAAAGGAAAAAGAGCCCACTTATGATGATAAGAAAGTAAAATGGGCTAATAGGAGTGACGAAGCACGTGGAAAAATCATAATCTCCATCTCTCATTACTTAAGGTTCCACCTTAAAGAAATTGATGACCCCAATGAAGCTTGGGAAAATATTGAATCTGTGTTTGGTAAACTCAATATTATTCGAGAACAACAATTAAAAAATCAAGTACTAAATTTAAGTCCAAGTGATTTTTCTTGCATTGGAGACTATCTATCTAAGTTTAAAACACTCAGAATTTTATGTGAAGAATGTGAGATAAATATGGAGGAAGAGCATTGCATATATATTATTCTTTTTAAGCTAGGTAGTTCATATTATGTGTTATCTACCTTTTATGTCATGAGAGAGGTTATAGGGAAAGCTTATCAAAAACCCACTCTTGAGTCCTTTTGTGCTGCTTTGATTAGAGAGGAAGATAAGCTTGTACAACTTGGATGGACAAACACTGCAGGCACCTCCAACAAATTCTTAGTTTCCCAGCAGGAAGATAAACCCAAGAATCCCAAGAAGAAACATCATCACTACAACAAAAAGAAACATAAGGGTCCCAAAACCACTTAGACAACTTTATCTCCTAATGGTAACAAAGGAGAAAAATATAAAAATAAGAAGACTGACATACATTGCAACTTTTGCAATAAATATGGTCATGATGAGTTAAAATGTTTCAAGAAGATGACAACTTTAGAAGAAGCAATGAAGAAGCACAACATTAGTATTGATTCTACTTCTTCTTATTCTTCTCATGGACATTCACTTTCTTCTTCTAGTTTCTCCTTCAATACAACTTCTACTTCTTCTTTTGATGAGTGGCTTATTGATTCTAGAGAATCTTATCATATGGCTAAGTATAAAGACATATGTTATTCTCTAAATGAATGTAACACCAAGAAAATATTTGTTGGTGATGATAGATTTCTTAGTGTTGTGGGATCTGGAACAGTTCAAGTAGATAATGGTCATTTCAAGGATGTATTATGTGTTCCAAGACTTTCTTACAACCTTCTATCAGTGTATCAAATCACTCATTCATGTGAAGGTAAAACCGTAGAGTTTTCACCTCACAAGGTTGTAATCAAGTATCTAAAAGATCCTAAGCATGTTCTTGCAACTAGAATTGCTGATGATATTACTAGGTTGTACAAGTTTGAAAACTTTGGGTCATCCTATTTTTCATCAGTTTTTGTTGCTCATAGCCATGACTTGAGAAAACTTTGGCATGAGCAGTTTGGTCATCTAAACTGTCACTCATTGCAACAACTATGTAATCAACAAATGGTGACTGGTCTTCCTCTTGTTTCATGTAGAGATGGTTTTTATTCCGGTTGTGTTCTCGACAAAAATCATTGGGACAATTTTGACAAACGTGCCTCTTGGCACGTTTCGGGCCCTTTGCAGCTTGTTCACGGTGATTTGTGTGGTCCACTTTCTACTCCTTCTTTTTTTGGGTGCAAGTATTTCTTAACTTTCAATGATGACTTTTCCAGATGTACTTGGGTTTACTTCTTAAAACTTAAGATATTTTTTTTTGACAAGTTTTTGGCCTACAAGGCCCCTGTAGAAAAGTAATCTGGACATCAAATTCAAAGGTTAAGAACAAATAATGGAGGTGAATTTGTGAGAAATAATTTTACAAGTTACTGCACTACACAGGGCATCCAAATGCAACACATTGTTCCATATACACCGCAACAAAATGGTGTTGCTGAGAGAAAGATCTGCACATTAAAATAAATGGCTAATTATATGATCCATTCTAATGGATTAAATCTAAAGTATTGGGTGGAAGCCATCAACTGTGAAAATTACATAGTAAATCACACTCCCATAAAGGCTCTTAGAATTATAACATCGAAAGAATCTTGGACTAAAATTAAACCAGATGTAAGTCCCTTTTGTGTATTTGGAAGTATAGCATGGGCTCACATTCCTGATGAGAAAAAGGAAAGCATTGCAGTCTAAAAGTGAGAAGTGTATATTTGTTGGTTATGCTAAAGATGTAAAAGTTTATGGAATTTTTCAACCACATTGTAATGAAATTATTATTATAAGAGATGTTAAATTTGATGCAAATCTCTTGTCCTGTGATCCTAATTCGATGATTGTGCCTTCTTCAGCCTGCGAGCCATCTACGATGTTTTTTCCTTCTTTTGTTCCTATTCTAGTTTCTTATTCAGATGATGACAGTGAGGATGAAAATCCACCTCTGCCTACTCACCTTCCTCCATATGAGTCCTTTGAACTTGAACCAACACTAGCTCCTCTGCTTCCTAGTTGGTTCCGTTCAACATGAGAAGCAACTGGTGATCTTCTCGATGATCCTTCAGATTAGTGTCAGACATGTTCACATTTCCAATGAGCCTCTTCTCTTTTGGCTCAAGTTTCAGATACTCATGATCCAGAGAAATTTGTAGAAGCTTCAGTTCATCGAGATTGGGATACAACAATGAATGAAGAGTATTGTTTTTTAATGGCAAACAATACTTGGGATCTTGTACCTCTTCCAAAAGGAAGACAACTTGTCAGATGGAAATGGGTATATAGAACTAAGTATGCATTAGATGGAAGTGTTGATAGACACAAGGCTCGATTAGTTTCCAAAGGAATTTCCCAAGTTGAAGGAATTGAATATAATGAAAAAATTTCCCTTGTAGGCAAAATGAATTCCATCCGCCTTGCTCTTTCCCTTGTTGCCTCACATAAATGGGAGGTCCATCATATGGATGTTAAATCCTCCTTATTGCATGGATATTTGAAAGAATAAATCTACATGGAATAAGCTCCTGGCTATGTCCATAATGACTCTAGCCTTGTTTTTTTCCTTAAGAAATTCGTTTATGGTCTTAAGCAAGCTCCCCGAGCTTGGTATGCCAAAATGGACATCTTTCGTATTGACAATGGATTCACTAGATGTCATTCTGATCCTAATGTATATATACCAAGAAAGTAGGAATCCATCTCATCATCCTTTTCCTTTATGTTAATGACCTTATGCTTGTTGGTAGTGACTCAAAACTTTTAAACCATGTGAAAAACAACCTTAAGAAGAAATTTGAAATGACAAACTTAGGATTTTTGTACTATTTCCTTGGCCTCCAAGTTTTGCAAATCAATGAATGATTTTTTCTTTCCCAGTCTAAGTATTCTTGTGACCTTCGTCATCGCTTTCACATGGACGATTGTAAACCATCCCCTTCTCCCTTCCAGTCTGGAGTCAAGCTTACTGCCACTTGTACTTCTCTAGAAGTTGATGACACCCTATACCATCAGTTAGTTGGTAGCCTCCTATACTTGACTCATACCCATCCTCATTTTCCTTTTCTATTGGTCTTGTTTCCCAATATATGAAAACACCCCATGAAATCTATTGGAAAGAATATAAAATGATACTTCTCTATGTATGTGGTACAGTTAAGTTCAGGATGCATTATAGTTCAGGGGGACTCCTTTATTCGTTAGTTTCACTGATTCATATTGGACCTATGACCCTGATGATCGAAAGTATACTGTAGTTTATGTTTCCAGCCTTCGTTCATGACCTGTCACTTGGGCCTGTAAGAAGCAACATGCTATTGCACTTTCTTCAGTAGACACACAGTACCGAGATGTGGTAAAAGAAAGTTAGGAAGTCTTATAGCTTTGACAGATTGTTTTAGAGTTTGGATTCCAGCAACAACATCCGGACAACCTTTGGTGTGACAATACGAGTGCCATCAAGCTCGCCAAAGACCCAATTCAACATTAGTGCATCAAACACATCAAGATACACATGCATCAAAAATCTCATTCATGATAAAGTTATTGAAGTGCTCTTTTTCCCTATAGAATATCAAGTTGCAGACATTTTCACAAAGTATCTTACAAAAGTGAAGTTTTCCAAACTTCTATATATGTTAGGAGTTCAAGAATTTTTCATCAAGGGGGGGTAGGCTGTAATGCCTCTTTCCTTATCCTATTATGTCAATATTGTAAATCCTTCAATCCTATCCCAAGTTGTTCTTAAGAGGGGATGTTAGGATATTTAGACACATAGGAATTAGTTAAGATCTACTTGGTCTAATGTGTCATTAGGTAAAAGTGTGTTTCTTTAATATGCATTAGTATGCATTTGTAGTTAGAAAATATGATGGTCATGATATGCTCCCTACATAGAGTGATCTAACGATTCATATTCTTCTCGATCTTAATGGCCATTGATATGTGGCTTAGCACTCGATTGGTCCATGATCTCTATTTAAATAGCATGGAGGGTCATTTGCTGAAGATCGATTGTGAGAAAGTCTCTTGTAAAATATCTCTGTAATCTTTTTCTTTGGCATTAATAAACTGCTCCAAGTGGCCGTGTTGGTTAGGGCTGTGGATGTTTCCCTTTAGGGGGTTTACCACATCAAAACATCGATATGTTGATATTTGATCTGTTTGTGTGAGTGGTTATTGAAGGTGTTCGTCCTCTGTTGGAATACCTATGTCGTCGAACAAGAAAAAGACTATAGAAACTACAACTTTAAGCACTCATAATTTCATGACACAACTTTCCAAAACTTTATTATTCAATCAAGAGGTGCAGATACAATTGTTGTTACACATGAAGTCCGTCGACTATTTTCTATTCTTCAAAAACCAGCCTAACCTGGAGCAAGAATTCTCTCCCCTTTTAAACTTTCCCTTTCCTCTTCTAATCTCAGAAATATTACAATTGTGAATAGAATTGAGAATCTTTTGATTCTCAAGTTGTTCAATGTTGTCTTAATTAAGGATATACAGAGGATAAAAAAAATTATTGTAACCAATTACAATCTATGTAAATGATTTTTATAGAAATAGACAGTCGAACTATCCTGTTATCTGGGTGAACATCTTGTGTTCAAAACATACAATAGTTGTGAATTTAAGGTAAGACACATCATCATATACATCAATATTAATCATACAGGTCAATGGTCGAGTCACCATCATGCAGTGATCCTTCGATGGTAATAACATTCAATAAATGAAGTCTCGGAGTAGTAGCACCTCAGAGTAACAACATCTTAGAGTAGTAGTGCCTTGGAGTAGCAACACCTCAGAGTATTATCATTTGATCCTTATGAAAGATTCTTTAACCATTAATCAATAGTTACTCAACACAGACAACATCCTCCTTTAAATGCAAGCAAATATCAAAGAATCAACACATCAAATGGATTAACATACCAGTGGCAAAAGGAAATTCTTGGACCATGATAATTATGGGGAAAGGCATGAATAAAAAGGAAAAAGGTACGAGATAAGTAACAAAATGAAACAAAAAATGTGTCATTCCCATTACTCAACACCAGGTAGTTAAGTAGTGACAATTTCCTGAAAGAGGTATAAATAGATAAGCACATGAAGGATCATACAACTTCATGTGAGAGGTTATATGTAATTTTGTTGTATTGTTCTATAATATAATAAAATGACTATTCTTTGGGTTCTCATTACTCGTGTATGTCTCTACCTATGTCTATGTGTATGCATGTATCTCTATGATGACTATGTAAGGATATACTAGTAACATTTCCTAATTTTCCCTAGATTACAACAACCCCTCTCAGTATTCCAACACAATAGACCTAGATAAGATTAAATCCATTAGAGGATAGTTAACAACAAGGAATGATTTAGAATTCAGATATTTTATGGGGTTAGCTAGATACTACATGAGATTTATAATAGGATTCTCAAGGATTTCTAACCCCATGACTTATTTACAAAAGAAGGGAATTAAGTTTGAATGGAAAACAAAGTGTGAATAGAATTTTATTTTTTAAAAGAGTTACTTACTAGTGCACCTATATTGACGATTGATAACCCAAATGATAATTTTGCGGTATGTACAAATCCATGTAAAGAAGGAATTGGTGGAGTCCTCACTCATAATGGACATGTCATTGGTTATTCATTTATAAAGATTAATGAAAATGAGAGGAATTATGCCACACATGATATGTAACTTTCTACCATAGTTCATGCATTGAATATGTGGAGGCATTATTTAACAAGGAAGAAATTTGAGTTAAGTACAGACCATAGTAGTCTAAAATATATTTTTGAGCAACCAATTTTAAATGCTAGAAAAAAAAGATGGCTGAAATTTTTAAGTGAATATGACTTTGAAATTAATCATATCAAAGGAAAATAAATTAAAGTTGTTGATGCACTCAATAGAAGGGTACATCTCATGCATGCTACATCCATTAGTATGCATCAAACATATTTAAAGAGAATAATTTTAGATGTTGTTTTTATAGAACAATAATACCTACAAGTAAAATAAATATTACATCATGAATATGTACAACACAAATTTAGAGAATACAAGATGGAAAAACAAAAAAATTATGCATAAAAATAGAATTTATGTTCTTGATTCTAGAGAAATCAGGAATTTGGTGCTAAACAAAATGCATAATATTTCAGATGCCATACATCATGATTATTAGAAAACAATTCCATAAATGAGAAGTAGATACTTTTCGCCAAGAATGAAGAAGGGTGTTTTTTATCACATTTCTAGATGCATGGAATCTCAGAGTGAAATTTGAGCATAGACACCCAATTAGTTTTCTACTTCCATTGCTAAATCCATAGAGGAAATGGGAAATGGAAACCATTGATTTTATTACTAAGTTGCATAGGAAAACAAGGAAACATGATTCAATAATGGTAGTGGTGGATACATTGATCAAGGCTACTCATTTTGTTCCAGTGGAAATTACTCATACAATAACTAATATTGAAAAATATTATAGGAGGGAAATTGCTAGGTTGCATGGGATACCTAAGGAAATTACTCAAAACGGGGATACAAAATTTACTTCAAAATTTTGGAGGGAATTATTTAAGTGATTTGGTAAAAATATAAACCTTAACATATAATACCTTCCACAATCACATGGGAATATAGGGAGATTCAACCAAGTGATTGAAAACATGTTAAGAATGCATGTGATGGATAAGCCATCTAAGTGGGAAGATTACTTGCATTTGGTTGAGCTGCCTACAATAATGGGTATCAAGATTCATTGAAGATGAGCCCATTTGAAGCTTTGTATGGTAGAAAATGCAACACTATAGAGAGTTGGGACAATGCAACAAGTAGAATGGTACATGGGCCAAAATTGCTCAAGGACATGGAAGATCAGATAGTCAAAATTAAGAAGAATTTGAAAGAGGGACAAGATAGATATAAGAGTTATGTGGATAAGAACATGAAAACTAGAGAATTTAAAGTGGGAGAGGATGTAATTTTGAAAGTGAATCCCAAGAAGAGATTATTGAAATTGGAAAATTGTACCAAGCTAGAATCCAGATTCTAAGGTCCATTTGAGATATTGGACATAATTGGGCTAGTTTCATACATTCTTGCATTTCCTTCTTCCATGAATGTGCATAATGTATTTCATGTCTCTTTACTAAAAAAGTTCGTCATGATCCTAACTATTTTATTGATTGGAATTCCATTCACTTGGAACTAGAAGGAGACTTTCAGGTCTATCCAATGTGTATATTGGAAAGGAAGGTCAAAGTGATCTAGAATTGAGCCATATGATTGGTAAATGTTCATTGAATTTGTTACGGTTCTGAAGGTGATACTTGGAAGCATGAGGATTCCATGCAGGAAGAGTTCCCACATCTTTTTGAAGACTTTAAATATCAATTTATCTTTGTATATGCACTGAGGAAAGTGCCAAAATAAAGGGGGAATTCATAATTTATTTATTTTATTGATGAAATACCAGAGATCCTGTAAAGTTGAAAAGGTTGGAGAGCCTAGGAAATGTAATACTTTGAATATTTTATTAATAAATACAGTTTTGACTGCAAGAAGGATAAGGGAAGATTTATAGGGGGACATGATTCCATGAGAGAAGGGGGGTTGAGGGTATAGAAATTTATTTTTATAATTCTATTTTATGCACCTTGATTTTAGTGAGAATGGGAGAGATTAGGTGATATTCTTGGGAATCCACCTTATTCCTTGAAAGTCAATTATATAAACCCTATTTTTGGGCATTTAAGTGGTAACCTCATTTTTTGTTGGTCATTCATTGTTACTTCATTCATTCTATCTCACTCTTGTTATAGGTTTGGGCATGGAAAACAAATTGTTGCAGTAGTGATCCATGGATGGTTGGTTGTAGGAACCACTGGTGTTTTCCAACAAGGTAATGATTCATGTGTGCATGAGAATGTTGAAAATTGTGTAAAGGATTGTCCAAAATAGAGATTCCTTGGAGTTCCAACATTTATATTTTCTAACTAGTAGCTCTAAGAGGACTGGAAAGAGGTAAAACAACCTAAGGGACTACATTGTAGGGAAGAAGGTTCATCTTTTTGGTTTGTGTAGGATGAAGGGGAAAGAGAGCTGATAAACTAGGATTATTGTATAGTTGAGAAATTGTGACAATTGATTACTGACTAGTTTGGGAAACCGAGAGTCAGCATAGGACTTGGCATTGTTGATTCATAGCCTTGACTCAGGGATGAAATTATTTTGATTCAGGTAGAATAATAATGTCTAAGGTTGGGTGGAACAACTAACATCTGCAACTAGTTGATGAATAAAGATAAGTTTTCTTTGTGTTTCTCTGCGTTTATATTATTTCCATTGTATTTAAATTATCTTTGCGATGAGGTATGGTATGCTTGTTGTTGTTAATTGTTGTGCATGGCATGTTAAATATTTCCTTTAAATTCATGCATGTTTTTTGGTTACTGCATGTGCATTATCATGCTTCTTTATTCATGAAATGGTATCAAAAATTTGAAATCATCCCAAGAAGGTGAATTTTACAGGTACTCGAGCAGTGGGTACATTTCATATTGACATTTGAGAAAGCATTCAAGTTTTTTGGTATGGGTATGTTATACATATCATTTTTGGTTCTAACTTTTTACTCAAAGTTTCATTAATTAAAATATATAATAGACAAGATAATGGAAAACCTTGCCTAAGAACCTTGCTCCCTTTAAAAAAAATTGTAGGCCTTACATTCACTAGTGGAGATTTCCAGGGATTACAAATACAAGTTGATACCAACCGAGTAAAAACAAAACATAAACCAAATTGATGAAGGAAACAAAAAATAGAGTGCCAAACTCTATCAAAAGAATTTTTCATATTTATTTTAATGATCATACACTTATCCATATTGATTCAACTAGAGTGGATATCTTTTTGAACCATTATATTGTTGTCCACAATTTTTCTTATCTCCATAAACACCCCTTGGTTGTCACAAATAACCTCAGGGAGAAGTGTTTTTATCCTATTTTCTATTATTTTGGACAAATTATTGCAAGAAACAACACATAAGGAAATGAGCCAAATATGGAAAACAAATACAGGGATTAATGTCTTTTGGAATATGTGTAAAAAACGCTGAGTTTGTATTACCTCAAATTCTATAAAAATTTATATTTATTTTAATTTTATAAATTTTTCTGGATAAAACTGTGTATGAGGTTTCAAAACATCCAACATTTCGAATGGAAACTCCACCAATCATCAGGGACATGTTGAATCCTTAACAAACCATTAAAATTTTCAATTTTGGGTACCACTTTTCCTTTTAATTATTTTACACCTTCTTCTTTTGGCTTTACATAGGTTACATAGTTATCCTTTGTTAAATTTATGAATTTTTTTCCTTTGTTTTCTTTACATTTAAAATCTCAAGAAGATACCAAAAAAAAAAAATTCTCATGCTTTGCATCAGGAAAGAAAAGCAAAAGAAAGGATTGAAAGACCAACAAACCACAACCTTTTTCCAAGAACTTTCGATGACATTGAGGGATGGAGAAAAAAAAAGTCTAAAATAAGTGTCTATAATCGGATTGGAGGAAAACTGTGTGAATTTTTTAAGTGGAACAAATTTTGTCGATCGTCGATAAGCCATCAACCATTGGCTAAGTGTGTTAACATGCCCAGTAGTCTAAATATTTCATCGATCATCGATAGACCATCAATGTCGATAACAATCCATGTAATTCCATCACAACAAAACAAAAAATTGAGTTCTCCCGATGCCAATGAATTACGAGAACCAAGAAAAACAATCTTAGTCATCGATCAAGTATAAGGGGAAAATTTGACCGTTGATGTGTACCACCGCGTAGTGTTTCTTCGATGATTAGGTTGGCCATGCCACCTTCTGCACTTTCCATGTCACATGACACATGTCTGGCCATGTAGACCCCGTACCATCAAGACAACCTACAGGTTATCCTTTGAAACTTAGTTTCCATGTCATCTGCCACATCATCACATCTATGTCATCTTGTACAATAATGAAAGCCGACGTCGGATTTTTTTTTTCTACCAATAAGAGAAGAGCATAAGGGTTAAAGCAGACTTCCTATGTTGATGCAAAAATCGACCATTGGCAAGTTTTAAACATAACAAATTACTTAACATGTGTGTTTTTTCTGACGCAGACACTATATAGAGATATGGACCACCATTTCCTTTTTTTTCAATCAAAGTCATCCATTCGTTTAAACACAGATCTAGCCATCAGACATAAATTAGGTCTAAAATAACTCATGCAGGGGATTACCACTATTTTTTGAAACGATTCCAAAACTGTTGAATCAAAGGTTAGGGTTACCAATGAACATATAATGTTAGTTTTCTTGCCTTATCATTTCCCTTGAAACCAACAAAACACGATTAACTTGTTTAAGGATCCCTCACTAAATAGTCATCGACATTGACAAGATGATGTCAAAGGAAATTGACACTTGACGACTCCCCTCAATATATGATACTGCACACCAATTTTAACACACTTGACCCCTAAATACTCTTTTAAGGGACGAGGCATCATAATTTCATTTTCCTTAACTATCTCAAATCTTAATTCTAGGATCTCCATCGATGTTTTCTCATCAAGATATTTCCAACTACTGTCACCATGCTCCAACCCAAGCTCTCATTCGTAAGTTATGCCCTTTCGAATTTCTACAAGCCTCATTGGTCAAAGTCCATGTGGCACCCACATGGATCCACCTCACATGTATCGTCTCCAAGTTCCTACATCCACGGTGGAATTCCATCCACCACTCGATCCCACAACGAGGATCATTCCTCATTGAACAATTAAGTGAGGGGAGAGTTTGACATTTGACACTTCAATGTTTCACACCTCGTTTCTGTTCTACGCATAAATCCTCTGGAGTCTCGAAGTCCCAGATTTTCGAAGGGTCCCCACTTACACGTGGTGACGTGGTATATGTAGAGACAGGTACAAGTGGGTCTGGCCCTTCAGAATATTCAGTGTCAAATTTCCAGCCTCCCATTCTTAACAAATTCTTGAACTCCCGAGTATCGGATACTCCACCAACCTTCAGCCAAACATACATGCGCCAGGGGGATTACACATGGGAAAGGCTAGGGGTGACATCTGTCCTCATTAGGAGGTGAAACTTGTCACGTTCTAATGGAATTTAGGTTCCATGAGAAGAAAATATAAGGGTGACATGTGGCATACAGGACAGGGGTCCACATCACCCTAGGTGACGTCAATGTGCCATGAAAATCCAAGACTCGAAGCCTCCAGGGGTTCCTACCTTCACCTACTTTCCAAACCTTTCAGAAATTTGAAGTCTGAAGTTCTCGTCAAATGTCTCCAAATACCCATTATATCCCATGGTTGAGGTGTGTCCATGTAGATCCATGAATCTGTGGCTCATGTTAATTCATAACTTCGACATTAAGGGGTTTCTACCCACTCCACACTCCTTTTCCCCTGGAGTAGGACTTCACCGAAGTGTTTGTACATAATTCCTTCTTCTTGGTTTATCATATGGTTGAGGGGGATCCCAAAGGATCCTTAGATCGATGATCTGCATAAATTTGCAACTCTGACATTCATGAGTTTTGGCATTAGACCACCTATGATCTCCCGAAGTGAGACTTCACCGAAGTACTTAGTGCTATGCCTTCACTAAGTTCGATCTAACGACTGAGAGTGATTTCCAATGGATTCCTAGATACACAACCCTCATCAATTCGCAACTCCAGCCATCATATTTTTTTGAGGGTTGTGAAGTCATTTGTCTCAGAGCTCCGAATTCCCAGAGTTTCAAAGCCAGGATAAATTCCCTCCTTTTGGCTTAGCGAGGGGTTTCCAAACCTATGTCATATGGAACCTTTTTGAATTCCAGAGGCTAGAATAAATATTTAGCCAAGATTTAATTAAGGCTGGGGTATGAACCCATGGTTTCCTGGGTAGCTAGGTTGAAGGATTCACCTTCCAAACACTGGTCCTAAGTTCTAATTCAGGTATAGGGTAATCTCGAGAAATCAACAAGATTGTGGCAGTCCCATAAATTCGGAACCAAATCTAGAACTATGAGGTAAATCCATGGGTAAAACACCTCGAGGGATTTTTTGGCCGAAACAGAGGCCAAGATTGTTTCCTTACAACCATTCAAATGAAATATTTTACAGAAGGACATTAAAAACCATTATCATCAATTTCACACAAGGAACAAGTTAGCACATTTACAGATAATCAAATCATGCATTTAAATTCTAATATACAGGGATAAAAATACTTATCTATTACAGTCGATCACCAATCAACTGATTGTGGGTGTTCACCTCTCCACTCAACCATAGGCTCAGAGGCATTCATTCTTAGCACTCTGTCCACCCTCATTCCAAGCCATGATATCACTAAGGAACCTTTGTAGTTTTTCAAAGGTTCTTTCTCTGTCACAGTCTCTACAAGGTTTATCAAATGCTCCCTCAGCATCAAGCTCGTGACCTTTTTCTCAGGTCCTATTTTTTGTGAATTCTAAGAGATATTTTCTTTTGTTCTCTCTGGTAACCAGAACAACTTATCAATCTTTTAGTTCTTCCTCTCAGTTGGAGATCCTCACGCGCTCTTCCTCTCTACGTGTATCTTTTCACGTAGAGACCTGTATCTTTTCACGTCTTTATCCTCTTTGGGAAAGTTTTGGACCTGTATTTTTCCTTCTCTCAGAAGGAAACTCGGGTTAGTCTGCTCTTGTAGGAAAAAATACCCTTTGTGGTACTTCGAGCTGATAGTTTCTTGTCTCCCTAGCTAGACCCTCCATTCGTCCATTCATGGGGCTAGTTGATTTTTCAACCACCGATCCTTCTTTCCTTAACTGCTTCCTCCTTGGAATCTCGATGAGGCTTATTGTCTCATAAAAGAGAATTTGGGTCATTTGGACTAATGAATCCTCTCTACATTTTCCTCACTTTTTCCTCTAGTTATACATGGCGAGTACTTTAAGGCTTCACCCCCATAGTAATTTATTGACAATATAAACAAAAATGCATTTTCATTGTTTGCATTCCATAGCATGGTAATCACAATTAATGGTTAAGTACATGCCGGGGGAAAAAAGGGTGTTACAATCCCCTCCCATTTAAAAGGAACATCATCCTTAGTGTTCTTTCTCAATAACACCTATCATGCCTTTTTCATTCAGCTACTTAAGAATAATTTATCCTCTTTCTTGGTCAGGTCCTTTCCAGACTCTTGGTCTTCGTCACATTCCTTCAATAATCTTGGAAAATAAGCATATAAATCACAATTTCTTGCAAAAACATTTTATTGTTGTTCAAAATTCAAGAGTAAAAATTTCATAATGTAGCACAACATTTATCTGTGCAGTTCATGGATTTGCATCCACACAACTATCTTGTTATCTTGGCTCACATTTGTTTCCTAGACACACCCATTGTGTGGATTATCCCAATCAATAGTTTATAATAATTATCAAAGTCTCCTCTTCCTTGTGGTCACTCACCCTCGAGGTCCAGGCTTAGGCATCCACTTCTCTTCTATACAATTCCTTGGGAAATCCATCTTGCCTTGCCAAGGATTTCTCACAAAAGAATAATTTCAAAGAGTTCATTGAGCCTTACTATCGAGGCGTCCCTCAGAATTTCTCTGTCGAGGTGTCCCTCCGATATGTGTTTCCACAACACAACATATTCTAGGTGATCATGGCTTACCATAGGGTTCTTTTGTCCCAATCAGTAGTCTTTTTCATGATTTCCATCTTGATAGCCTTCACCTATCCTCCCTAGACAGATCTTTTCATCTCACCTTTATCACAGTTATACATAAATCACGAGAAATTATCATCAATTTCAAATTCAGAATTTTCTTTCAAATCTGTTACCCACAGATTTCCAAATTCCACATTTATTTTCAGATCTGTTCCACAGGAACCATATTCATGAGTATGGGATTTTTCTTCCCATAACAGTTTGGCTCAATAGGAAATTGGTCTTCCTTATGTCTTATAACATCGCCATATACAATACCCTTTCTTCCTACAACTTCATCATTCCTCAACCAAACAAATTGTTAGTTTTCATGCACTTTATACTTTCAAAATTATGCATACTAATAGTCAAAGTTATTTTCATCTATTCAAGGATACAAAAAAAAAATATATATCATTATTTAAGTATGCATCATTTCAACATACTAAATTTTCCAAATGCTATTCAAATATCATATATATTTAATCAATGTGCGAATATTCATGGCCCCATTCACACCCAATGCACCCTTGCATTGATTTCAAGTTTGCCACCCTTTGTGACAAGAACTTTGCCATGGTGTGTTGGAGATTAACCAACCTCTTCATCATAGGGCTTGTTCATTCTCATTTATTATTGAAGTAGGAATGTACTTCCTACTATAGGTTGATCATGATCCCAAATTAGCACATAGGAACTATAAGTTTCTCTTGAATGCACTCAAGCATTCTTCCTTCATTAGTAACCAGGGCGCCATCACTCATTGCCACCTAATTTTCTTTTCTTTAACAAATACATGATTCAAGTGGAGTACTGGAAGGTCCTCCTTCCTCAATGGAAAATCCATTGTCTTCCCTTTATGAAAACATGCATTTCCTCAAAGTAGTTCCACCCAATGTGCTAACGATGAGCACCTTTATTCCCAATCTCCCTAGTTTGTTCATTGTACCCATGGCACTCGTTAATCATGCATTTTCTTGAAAGGATTAAAATTCATCCTCGAATGGCATAGACTTCCTCTCCCTATTGCTATGATTCGTCTTTCCTGAATATTACCCTGCTTGGGTAGCAATAACATACAACAACCACTCACAATTATTTTCATATATTTAAGATAATGAAATATTTTCAGAATGGATTCTTACCAAATTCCTTCATTCCTTATGCCACATACATATGGACATTTTTATACCTGCTCTGGGTGCTAGCACCCACTCTGGTATTACCCCATCAATGGTGCTTTATGGGGACTTTTAAAGTCCCTTAAAAAATATTTTAATGACAACCTTCTCATAGTCATCCTCTACTTGAGGTTGTCCATCATTGGAAATTGTCTTTCTTAACACCTCCAATTTATTTCTACACATGACATACACCACAAATACATTATCCGTCATGTAGATAAAAATGATTACATCATAGCCTTCAAATTAATAAAACATTTTTCAGATATGTCCTAGCATATATTTATTCACTTCATTGCATCATCTTTAACGTTTTCGTGAGTGAAACAAAAACAATTCTCAATTGTTTCTACATTCATACAATCATCATCATTATGATGTCAAAATATTTACTTTTATTAGTAAATTAATATATCATACCATAGAAATATAATATCCAACAAGGAAGGGGTCAAGGAACGTTTCCCTCGTCCCACTCCTTCTACACAACCTTGGACTTTTAGTCCAACTAAGTTAATCTCCAAGGCCTCAATGCCTTTACCTATCACAACTTAAGCAAGCTAATTCATTTAAATATGCTTATTTATTTAATCATACTCAAGGGTTTATTTTCCTTTTACTAGCTGTATTGGTTTCCATAACTACTCTTTTCCTCGAGCAACCTTGGTTAGGCTCACCCTAACCTTTTGGATACATCAGGATGCTTTAATAGAATTTTTTTTTTTCATAATGAATCATGAACCTGTGCATTATGCACATTACCATTCAATTATCAGAATGGTCTACATTCGGTTTTTGGTCTTCGATTCATTCATGATGCTTCAAAATGAAATCCTAGTTTCTTATATATATATATATATATATAATCCTGTAGCCCAATGCTCAATTTTCAATAGTCATTAAGGTTGTGACTATGTTATACTGACAAATTCTTCACACAGTTCCTCCACATGGAACTCCCTCATCATGCAACTTCCTTATTGCATATCCTTCACTATTTGTGATAGCCGCGACCTTGAGTTAGCTTCAGTCGTTTACCAAATATACCATAGGAATATAAACATGCATCTGTGTTATGCCTCCATATTATTTATCCACACATATTGCTTTTTTGTTAACTTATATCTATGATGCACTTAACCACATGCTTAATCATAAGCCAATGTGTATCTACCATAGGTATATTTTGCATCTCACATACATCTTTTCATTAAAATTATTTAACTCATGATTGTTCACAATTGTTCTCATGCAGTCCTCAAAGGCATAATCATGTTTCCTTTTATCATGACAATAGAGCATCATTTCTCAATTACTCTTTCATCTATTTATACTATCCCTTCCTGAGGAAATGGAAACATTCCCCTCAAGCTATTATTCAAAAAAAAACTTTCATGACTCTTCAGAATAGAGTCAACCATGCATCCACAGTATTCATTCAATCTGAGCAGGTACAATTCTTTCCTTACATTTCACTCATACATCATACATTTCACTACTACATATGACCAAATTTGCCACGGTTTTTCGTTGCTATTGCCACACATATCCGTCGCACTTTCCACGAAAGAAAAGACTATTTTTCGTGGAAATTTTTTCATCACTCTATCCACGAACCAGGTTTTTTTGGAAATAGCGACGACATAAGACCGCCATGTGTCATCATCCTCAAGATAGGTTTACCTTGAAAAGTGTGGCAATAGCGACAAAATATCATCGCAATAGGGATGAAAAACCGTGCCAAAGTAAAAAACTAACCAATAACTTATGACGCAGATTCCATATGTGCAATGAAAAACTGTGGAACGTTGCAAGGAAATTTCATCACTATTTCCATGTAAATCCTTGAATCACCAACAGTTTACGACGCAGATGCTATATATGCGATGAAAAAGTGTGGAACATTGCAAGGAACCTTCATCACTATTGCCACAAAAATCCTTGGTAGAGTAAAACTCATTTTTGTATGGAAGACAAACTTTTGTTGCTATTGCCATGAAAATTCTTGGTAGGGTAAAACATTTGCGATGAACTTTCGTTGCTATTGCCACACCTCCTATAGTTTTAGAAAAAAAAATCTACATGAAGAGTTGGAAATAGTTGTAGAGAAGCAAATTTGTATAGTTGATAAGTTAGTCCCTTATACTACTAGACTCAAGAGATAGATATTGGCTAACCATTGTAGCCACCCTATGATATATTTGTATAAACTTCACCTACCTGATAATGATGATTCTTGGCAAATTTTCCAGGATGATAGGGACATTTGTTGTTTTTTTCTTATTGCGATCAAGTTGATACTCTAATGTCATTCTCATAGACAAAAAAAATTTCCCAAGGGCTTACTACCTTTGGATAATACCTTTTCCCTAAGTTATGTTGGGAGTAAGAACACATCCTCTCAAGAGGCTTCAAAGAGAAATGTATCATACACTATCCTTATGAATATTGGTGCAGATGATGACCCTAAAACTTTGTCTATAAGCACTAACTGTTTCGAGTTAGAAAAGAAAAATAATATTACTTTATTCCTTGAATTTAAGGATGTCTTTGTTTATTCATATGATGACTTTTGTGGCTTTGACCTGAGAATTATCCATCATTCTATTACTATAAAATACAACACTATTCCTATTTGGCAAAGACAACAACTAGTTACTCTAGCCTTTGAGGCCACTATTAGGAGGGAAGTTGACAAGATGCTCAATGCCAATATCATAACTAGTCCTATATCCATTCCCACCACCGACATCCACAAATCCATTTGATTGATTTGACATTGTAGCTAGAGAGAAATATGATTCTTTAAAAGCATAAGTAAGGACATAAGAAATAGAGGTGGTTTAATCCATTATCTCAGAAGCAATTAACTAGGTAAATACAACACCATTAGCAAGAGAAGATACATAGGTAGTTGAGGCATAGGCTTCTTCTTTAGTAGCAGAGAAAAAGAAAAGGGAAAAGGAAGAAATAGGAAAAGTAAACCAAAAACAACAAAGGTGGAAGTAGAAGAAGGAGAGACAATTATTGACTTCTGTGTCAAGTAATTTTAGTGGGTTTCTAACTTGGTCCTAATTCACAAAATGAATGGGTACATTTGACTATGTGTAGACTTTCGCACCCTTAAAAAGGAAAGAGGGAAGGATAACCTTATGCTCCCCAACATGGAACTAATCCTGCAACAAGTTGTAGGATCCCAAATGATGTCTTTGCTTGATGGATTCTTAGGCTATGATCAAATTCACCTCAAGTGCGAAGATCATTATAAAACCACCTCCACTAATCAGTGGGGCACCTTCACTTTTGAATGCATGACCTTTGTTCTAATCAATGCAGGTGCCACTTTTTAGAGAGATGTGCACATAAAATTCGATGAATTAATTGGTATGATTATTTAGGTTTACCTCGATGACCATGCTATTAATTCCAAGCTATCAGGACATACTTTTAATCACCCGAGGCAACTATTTCCATGTTGCAGAAAGTACAACATGTCCTTGAATATAGCTAAGTCTATATTTGGTGTCTCATTTAAGAATACAATCAAAAAACATGTGAAGCAAGAGAAAACTTGTGAAACATACAAGAGACATAGATACATAGTGTGGGTAGCGCTAGTAGTGCCTAACACCTAGCTTGTCTTATTATGAGAAATAGAGTTACAATATGAGCACTACTAGCTTGATTCATAATCCTTGGGCAGAGTCATGAAACTCGCCACACATCACCAAGATAAAAGAACTCATACACATATTTTCCCCACTAGATTTCACTATAGCAAAGTTCATGACATCCTTCCACATGCAAAGTACAAGCAGGACATCTACTTAAACATGGCAAGCGGCTCACCAAGGTTCAAATTCAGCAGAATTATCTCGATATCCCGAGGGAACTTTACGCAATGGGGACCATTTCTTCCTAAGGGGGGAGGAATGATCCAGGTGGATCTTTGTGCCCATCCACCTCTTCCATATCTCTGCTATATTTTTTTTTGTCTCATTTGATTCTCAGCATAATCCGAATCATGGTTGGAAAACATGAACCTATGATTTTCTCTGCGAAATCATTATAGTAATAAGAAGGCTAGGTTGGGATTCTAATAGTATAAGGAAAGTGCCTTACTGTGGTGGAGAACTCTAGAACCACAATTTGGGTTGAGTACTTTTTCTATGACATGGGTGTAATTTGAGGAACAATTTCATAAGAAGTATGTTTTCGAAGAGTATTTGGAGTGAAAGTTTAATTCCAGGTTCCCATAATCTTAAAAGACGTAGCATTGATATTTATAAAAATTATTTAAAAAAATCATGGTTGCCACAAACTATCATTAAAGGTGATAAGAAGATGATAGTGAAAAGCAGTTTTATACAAATTCAAGTTAAGATTTTAAGTTTTTTGCAAGGAAGAGTGAGCTACCCAATCCAAGAACTAAGAACTCAAAATTAATTATAGAAAGGAAACAAAAACATCCACTTAAAAAAAATATATCAAAAGATTATTCAGAAGCAAAACTCTTGTATGGGTCAAATAGAATAAGGGTCTATTAGCATGAAATGAAAGCAATAATACAAATGGTTCCACCTAATATTTTATATATGCATGTTCCTCCAAGAAGTTGGTTAGTTTATTCCAAGGAAATATATTGGAATTCATAACAACCATGTTTTTCTTCCTCCAGAGTTCAAATAGAAGAATCAATATGAATACAAAATTAATGAGGAGGCTTAGTACCTTCTGAATCCCAAACACAACTAGTTGTGATTGATGGAACCCATACCTTCCATACGGAAGAAAACAACCATCTCATGAAAAAATAAAATTAAATGAAATATATATGTCTTATGATGAAAACTTATTTTGAGGCATCTTAAGATGAAGCTTGGCTTGAAAACTAAGTTTCCTGGAAAGTATTATTCTATGTAATAAAATGTTTCCTCATGCTAAAAACCTTTGTGAGGAACCACTAGGCCTAACAAAACTGAAAACCAAAAATGGAAGTCTATTCTAAGAAAAAATATTAAAAAAATGAAAAATGATCCTAATGATTCCCCTCTATGTCATTTCAAATACATTATACCTTATTTATGCCTATTTAACTTTCTTTGATGGCATTATAGAAGTATCAAGGATCCAACTACAAGTTTCAAGAAATAGGATAAGCATCAACCATATATCCCTCATTAGCATAGAATTACAAAAATTGTTGAGCTCGGTAACTCTAGGATAGCTCATACCATCTACACAACATCTTGATGGATGATCTTCAACATAGAGGTTGAGTGACATCGGGAAAAAAACAATGGATCACACAACTATCAAAATCAAGTTTTGTAAAGAATGTCACTGCCACTAAGATATTTGATATAGAATCCATGCAATAGAATGTCTGAGTACATTTAAAATATGCATGTCATTTATAATGTTGTTAGAGATTTGCATCAATACTATAGTCATGACTATTATTCAAGCTAAATCTGTGATATTTAACAATGCATAATCTAGAGTAAGTTATGTTGGGTATCATTAAATTAAATCATCATTTATTAGGCAATCCGATTTCATCGAGTTTTCATGGCAGAACTAGGGCTTCCAGACATCTTTTCCATAGTCAAATATAAAGATTCAACATCCATCCATTATACTCACAAGATTATTCAAAACATTATGGCTGCCAATATTTCAATCACTCTACAAGAGTTTACTACCCCAAGGAACTCATAAACTGAGAAAAGATCACTCCAGTATACTCATTATCAATAAGATGAAGAAAAAGGAACCATCATTCAATTAGAGCTATGGAATCGATCAAAATAAAGAATTCTCCAAAATTTCAAGGTATCATTTTTATAGGTTAGCTACAAGTTCAAGATAATGTACATTGTAAAACCAATTCCACTATCAAAAGACAATGTACATTGCTTAACAATTTTAGGCTAAGAAGGAGACTTCAAAGGTATTAGCTTGATATCATATAAACCCTCACCTGTTTCAATAACTACAAGGACTTCAATGCAAAAAAAAATATTACTACTCAAAATTACATCCTTCTATCACAATCGAAATGCCCAAATATCAACATTTTCATAATGCTACAAAGTTCTCAGCCTACATCCTCCCTGTTCTAGTGGTGTACATTCTACTGCAAACTTCAACACCTACAAGTATGCTACCAATGCAAACTCCTAAGAAGAAAATAGGCCTAGCTATAGAGTTTTCTAAAAGTAGAATTATGCTACAGAGTTAGTCTCCTCATGCAAATAGAATGCAAACTCATGCCGAAACTTTGTTGCCTTTAAACTACCTCTCATATCAATAATTGATCAATACGTTTTCATCAGATATAATTTCATTTATCATGTCTACAAGTTATCACCTATGTTATCTTTGATTTAAGTTATTTCATTTTTTAAATACAGTGTTAAGCATTATCTAGTTTTCTAATACTCTTACCATCCCATACTTATACCATTCTTATAAAACTGGGCCATAGTTATGTAGTGTTTCAAATATGATCATTTGAAATATAAGTTGGGGGAGAGGGGATTGCAATGCTAATCTATAACAATCAATTTCAATCCATAACAAGGTGCCAGTAGTCAAGTGAAAGAGTTGTGGCCTATGCAAAAAAGGTAAGTATGTTGACATGAAGTAAAGAAATCATCACAAGATGTGGTGATTTCAAAGATAAAGTATGCACCAAAAGGACTCATTTTGAATGTAACTTTACTCATTTTAAACCCAATTCAAGTTCTGAGTTTCTCACCCATCCTCCACAATGTGCTAAGTGCCCCCAAGATTGAAAGAAGGAAATCCAAAGGCATGTGTCCATAATGGGATTATTAAGTTTATTATCATTGATGCTCTAGCAAGATAGAAACACAAGGTTATTTGGGATCAATTTTTTAAGATAATTGAAGAAGAATTTCTAGCTTCATAGTCCACCATAGGTGTGGAAGTGGCTCCTACAACACAAAAATGAAGGGGGGAGAAGAAGATTACTAACAAGATCACTAGGTAGGATGGCCCCAACATTCAAGGGGGCTACTTTAAAAAGAAGAGAAGAATAGCTCAAAATATAAACCAGAAAGAAAAAAGCACCCATTCTCTATGGATAGAAGACATAGCCGAAGACATTGTTGAAACAATGCTCAAGATAGGAGGTTCATATACTCATAAAACATTGATCCTATCAAGAAAGTATAACATCAAAGATAAGAAAGATAACGAGTAGGAAGCCAATAACAAGGACAAGGTCTCTCATGACTAAAGAAGTACATGGATTCCACTACCATTGCATTGGGAACATGTTGGCATAACTAGGGGAACACATGCTACACCACCCTATGTAATTTTCTAGAAAAAAAATTTAATTACACAACCATGAAAGGAAAAGGCTTGGTGATGGTGTATATGCTACAAAATTTCAAGTATTATCTTTTGGACCAGTCCTTCAAGTTGTCCATTGATAATTTAGTGGTCAAGTATTTGGTTAACCGTACAATGTTGGAAGGTTAATTCTATCGATGTTTGCTACTATTTTAGGAGTTTGATTTTGAAGTGGTGGTTAAAATAGGTAAATAAAATGTGGGACCTAATCACCTCTCGAAAATCCACAATTGGAACAATGTTGGGATAGCTCATAAAGTGTTGAATGTAGATATATTTTGCATGGAAGTTGTAGTTCTTGAATTCTTCACTAATATTCAAAACTTCAAATATAAATATACATGCACTAGAAGAATATGGTGATAGTAAAGATTGATAGCTCATAATTAAGGATACAAATTATTAGTTAATCATACGGTACTTGCACACATTAGCAATGGATGGGATTATTGACTACTATGTGTTGGATCATGAATGATAGGTGGTGCTCTAGGAATCCCATGATGGACATACAAAGATACATTATAGTCTATTATTCATATTATTATCTTCATTCACTCCTATTAGTACATATTCTCCCTTTAGCTTCTATCATTTGTTTACTTATGGTTCATATGTGTGTGTGTGTGTGTGGTTAAGATTTTGTACTAAAAATCTGTTATAGTTGTATTGGTCAATGTAAGAATACAAAAAAAGGTTTTTCCCACAGTCTATGATTCATACTTTGTTAAAAACATTGATGCTTGTCTACCAAAAATGCAATTGTATCCTTTCATGAGGATTGTGAACTTTTACTAGTATAAAGCCTACTTTAAAAAACATGTCAAAACCCTTACCTTATCATTGTTCTTTTGCCAAATCCATTAGCCCATACAACTTGTTAAGAGTTTTCCATGAGATGCATTTCCATCACCAAGACCTTCATGAATCATAAAAGACAATTTCTTTATATGAGTAAATAATATATAAGCAAATAAACATGCATTTAGTTATGTAAAATACTCTAGAAAAAAATTAATTTGTCGCATACCTTAATGAACTTCTCTTTGTTTTGAGAATAGGTTATTCTCTACTGAACAGGGAAAACCACATGAAGGTGGAAGCTCATATGGCCCCTCCCCCCCCTAACATTGCTCTCAATTCCCCATACCCAACAAATGATTTTCTTTATATAGAAAACATATAGACATTCATGCATAACTAGGATAGTTATCAAAACATATGAACATATAAACATCGATAAACATCCAAATACAACTCATGAATTTATACATCTAATTTTTCTTTGATTTATGTTTTTTTACATTCATAAAATTGACAATTGGGGTATCATAATCATACAAGGACATTGTGTTTTGTGTGCCCTGTCCTTCTATTGTTTGTGTTTCCATACACTCATGTACCATACTTTTGGTACGTCGTTGATAAGGGTGTCGAGGCATCTGTTCAGGGTCGTGAACTGCAACAATGAAAATGATCATATCGATATGTTGAAATATAATTGAAATAACTAATTCATTATTTTGATTATCATTACACTATTGCTCTTTACCTGTCTGTGTAGCTGTGACGGTTGGTGCATTAATTTATTTTCCAGGTATTGGTTCCTCTCACAATTCACCCTCCTGAGCTACATGCTCTTCAATTTTGAGAAGATAATATATAAGTATAAGTCAGGAAATAAATATCTACAATCACAGTAAATATTTCTAATTCTGAAGCATACATACGAGAATGGGTACTCTTCTCTCCACTATCATTGGACATGTGTACCCTTGTATGACGTGGTGTCTGTTGAATACTTCTATATTCACTGTTACGGTAGCACTATTGCTTGAAAACAAACATAAATACTTAGTTAAGGATAACATAATAAAATTTGAATAGACTTTACAAGCATGCTACTGCGGTTTCCTTATTCATTTGATTTACCTGCGTGGTTGGAGAGATAGGAGTCTGGCCCAAGATATTTATATATTCAATCACACTTTTAAAACCGTGTTTGTAACCAGGCTTTAGGTCTTCTCGGTGGCAACAGTGTCGAACATATTTAACTGCAATGCATAACACAATTAAAAATATCAATAACAAAAACATATATTTGTTCGCTACTGTTAAATAAATATTAACCACAATTAATCATTTAAATCTTACTATTCGGGCTTTTAGTTTTCCATAGCCACCCTGGCGTAGTTTATGCTGGCCGTGTTTTTCCACTTTGGCCTTGGTTTCTTTGGAGGTGTCTCATAGCCTACATATGGAATTTAAAAAAAAAATAGATATCAGAATTGTTACTTAAAACAGGAAAGAAAAACATAAATTATCATATTTCACTGATAATATGACATGTGTTGTACCTTTCTTGACCAGCTCGTGGATGTCTTGCTTGTTTTTAAAAAAAAATCTCCTTTGCATCCTCTATCAGGGCATTCCACTCTTTCTCTGGAACCATGGGAGGGTGCTCGTGCTTGAGGTCTAATTGAAATTTCTCCCTATACTGGGCCCTAGTATATTTTAAATTCTCGTCGACTAACTTTGTAACCACTTTTTTGTTGAAAGTGTTGTCGAACAAGTTTACCATGTGGTCTATTAAATAATCTTTCTTTTTTCTATCTTGGCCATTACACCATGTGTGAATGGTGGGGCCAAACAACTCCAATGCTTTGTCATTTAAGTTTCTATAGAAAACATTGTTTCCTGCAGAAACGTAGTATCCATTAATTTATAATAATCTCAACAAATTTCCATTTCAATTTCATGAAAATAATGAATCAATTAATTAACAATTACCTGCAATCTTTTGAATATTGATCGGAACACATGCGTCATCCACTAGAAAGGTGACATCTAGTGATCCAATGCTTTTAATTCATTCTGCTCCATGCAGAATAGTTTCCTCTCCATCTATAGTACGTTCCTCTCTGGAGTCATGTGGAGTCCCAGGCTCCGGCTCATCATGCTCCAGCATGTCATGCCAGTCAAAATCATTTCTCTCATCAATGGATTCTAGGGGAACCTCGGGAGGCTCATAAAGCCTCACTTTTACTTTTCTATGTCGACATTGTTTTTGCATTGGACCATCACTGCTACCTATAGCAGTTGCAGGATCGACAGGTTCCCGACGCACGGGGTTTAAAAACTCCTACAAATGGAAAACTTTACTTTATCATATCATATACAAAATATAAAACAAAAAAATGGATATGAAATTTTCATAGATGATAAAAATATGTGAAGATGCCACTTACCCCAAAATTAGTTATTGTATTTTGTAGCTCTACAATTCTTTCCCTGTCCTCCTGTGTCAGGGGTATTTTTCTAAGCAAACCTAGATATTCTATGTTAGCCTTCTTCAAGGCCTTCATTACAATTGTCATTAGGTCAGTCGAATAAAATATTTTATCCTCATCAATATCCTCACTGGGCGCCTTCCCACATTGACCATGCCACAATACATTGATGAATAAAATTAATGAGATGAAATTTAACATTTTCAAAATTTAATTGTTGTAGTCATAAGTTGTTACTGTATTTAACATTTACTTGGTGAGGCACAATGGGTTCCTTTCCACAGTCACTCTGGACAGATGTAGCAGGCGATTTTCAGACACAGTCACCCTAGATAGATGTTGACACAATAAATCAATCAACAAAAGTTATGAAATTCACCTGTAACATTAAAATGAAACATTGCAGTAATATCAAAAAAACAATAACAAAATTTCATAAATTTAGTTGTTGTAGTCATAAGTTGTTACTGTATTTAACATTTACCTGGTGAGGCACAACGGGTGCCTTTCCACAGTTAGCCTGGACAGATGTAGCGGGTGATTTTTGGACATGGTCACCCTAGACAGAAGTTGACACAATAAATCAATCAACAAAATTTATGAAATTCACCTGTAACATTTAAAAAATGAAATATTGGAGTAATATCAGAAAAAAAAAATAATGAAATTTCAGAAATTTAGTTGTTGTAGTCATAAGTTGTTATTGTATTTAACATTTACCTAGTGAGGCACAATGGGTGTCTTTCCATGGTCACCTTGGACAGATGTAGCGGGTGATTTTCTACCATGGTCACCCTGGACAGATGTTGACACAATAATTCAATCAATAAAAGTTATGAAATTGACCTGTAACATTAAAAAAATGAAATATTGTAGTAATATTAGAAAAAAAATAATGAAATTTCTGAAATTTAGTTGTTGTACAGTCATAAGTTGTTACTGTATTTAACATTTACCTACTAAGGCACAGTGGGTGCCTTTCCACGGTCACCTTGGATAGATGTAGCCTGTGATATCTCACAGTCACCCTGGATAGATGTTGACACAATAAATTAATCATCAAGAGTTATGAAAAATAAATAATGAAAAATGAAATATATGTAGTAAAAAATTGAAATATTGCAGCATTAAATTGTAACAATGATTGATCAAAGATTGAGTTGAATGGTATGTAAGATATTTACCCCCATAGCCGCACCCCCTCCATCTATTCGATTTAAGTTTTAATTGATCAACAACTCTTCACCTGGAACTATTGTTTTTGTTGCACATACAAATATACGATTTCCTTCGCGTCCCTCAAATATGCAATTCGGTTTCTTAGTTTTTGCCACTAGTCGTGTACTATTTATAAATCCCACAATGTTTCTATTAGCTTTTGGCCTTCCATAAATATACATAGTTTCCCCTTTATTTTGATTGTTATCTACTAGTTGTATATAATTTGCGACAACTTCGTATCTCTGCATATTTCAAGTATATCAGACCAACATCAACCAATGATTGTATTTTTATAATGGTATGACATACTCCATCAATTCAGTTACAGTGTCATAGCTGACCTTTATGTCATCCATGGAAAATAACCCCAATCCATGTAAGGACGAAGGAACAATGCGATACATCCTCCCACTGATGAATAAATCTGTGTCCACTTCAGGTATCTCCTTAGGTGCCCATCGTTGCACTAGATGTTTATAACTCAAGGGAAACTCAATGTAACCTATGCTCTCAGCATCATAATTACATGACCCTCCATTGGCAATAAACAATTGCATGCGTTTACGAAATCTTTTCCTTACCTTTTCAGATCTAGTTGATCTAGAACTGGTAGATCTAGTACAACACGTCTCACTTTCAACCTCTCTTAGTATATCTTGATCATCACTCGAGGAAGATAGATCTGATAGATACCTATTTGGTGGTACCTACACTCGTTAAAACAAGAAGATAATTTATCGTGCCAATATACATTTGTGGTACCAACACAGTTGCATATAGTTTCATTTAGTTGCAATATAGTTGCATATAGTTGCATAAGTTGCATTGTTGCATAAAGTTGCATATAGTTTCATATAGTTTCATAACTTGCATATAGTTGAATACTTGCATATAGTTGCATAAAATTTCATAAGTTCCATAAAGTTGCATAAGTTGCATAAGTTGCATGGTCGCATATAGTTGCATAGTTTCATATATTTGCATATTTCCATATAGTTGCATACGAAATTGTTGCAATATAGTTGCATAAGTTGCATTGTTGCATAAAGTTGCATATAGTTGCATAGTTGCATAGTTGGATAAGTTGCATATTTGCATATAGTTGCATAGTTTCTTATAGTTGCTATATAGTTGCATATAGTTGCATCTTGAAGAGTAGTTCCAAGAGTGGATTAGAGGAATTCTCATAAAGTTGCATATTTTGCATATATTTGCATATTTGCATAAAGTTGCATAACTTGCATATAGTTGCATACTTGCATATAGTTGCATAAAGTTGCATAAGTTCCATAAAGTTGCATAAGTTGCATAAGTTGCATGTTGCATAGTTGCATAGTTGCATATAGTTGCATATTTGCATATAATTGCATACGAAATTGTTGCAATATAGTTGCATATAGTTGCAATATAATTGCATAAGTTGCATAAGTTGCATTGTTGCATAAAGTTGTGTATAGTTGCATAGTTGCATAGTTGGATAAGTTGCATATTTGCATATAGTTGCATATAGTTGCATAGTTGCATATAGTTTCTATATAGTTGCATAAGTTGCATATAGTTGCATAAGTTGCATTTTTTGCATAAAGTTGCATATAGTTGCATCTTGAAGAGTGGTTCCAAGGGTGGATTAGAGGAATTCTCATTCTTGATGGAGAACAACTACTTAATGTGCATCTTGTAAACAACATTTCTCTCAAAATTGAACTCAAACATAGAAGGAATGGTGTAGTGTTTGCATATCTTCACTAGGACAACATGTGCAGTGGTTAGAAAGGAAAAGGCAAAGGCCCTTATTATTCGGTAGGATGAATTCCCTAACTAGCTTGTTAAAAAATGGGAGGTTATTTAGATGGAATATATTATAAGGTCTTTAGGAATCCTCTTTAGAATTGACATACTTGTAGCAGACTTATGCAATTGGGTGTTGAACAACTTTGAGAATGACCTTCAGAGACAATTTTCTCAAGATGTAATATTTGCAAGGAGAATCACCACCATAGCTAACAATATCTTTCCAGAAAGACATTTATTGTTCTTTTTATTTTTTCCTTCTACTATAGGATATAGGAAATTGAATATGCTTCTTATAGGAAATTTGAAATTTGGAGAAAACAACCTACAAGCAAGAAGAGATGCCTCCCATTGGCATGTTGGAACTTTTATATAATTCCCAAGGAGGCTAGGGGGATATAATTGACTTACATTTGATATGATGTAATGAGCATAAATGTAAACTTGTAGAAACTCACAACAAAAAATTGGAAATATGAAAACTAATACGTAATGTGTAAAATAATAGGGCACATATAGCAGAAATTTCGACAATAGTTAACTAGTACTCTACAACAGTATGTTTTGTGTTTCTGTATATTGATATTTTGAATACTTTCTTACAGATCACAGAAAAGAGATTTTCCATTGTATGTTAGGAAATTTAATGTGTAAACCCAACCTCCTCTAGCTCCTCAAGTCTGTAAGGTTGATGAAACCAACTAAACCATGGTGGTAAAAAAAAAACCACATGTTAGGTTGCAAGCGAGAAAACTCAAGCCTATTTTATTAACATTATAACTATATTGTCTTATTTTATTTTATCTTCCTTAGGACATCAAAGGAAACTCCATGTTTATTAGGAACTTATGTTCTCATCATGGTTTTATAATTTCACATTACTCGCATTCACTCATAATTGTTTTCTTTAATCATTGTGCTCTAGCTCCTTTAATATTTCTCTCATGACAATGATAGTAGAATTGGTTCTAAAATTACCAATTGTAGTCAAAATACCAAAATAAAGTCAAATTGGTGTCCAATAGTGCAATCTAATTATTTTTGCATAAGTATCAAACATAGAAGGTTTTGTGTAATTGAAACATCAATAAAAGGGTTTGATATAATTATTGAGCTTTGTGGTCCCAATGAAAAAATATTGTTATCAATAGGCTATCTTTCATCTTCTTTTGTATCACTCGATCATTGTTTCATGATTCTATTACCTAAGCCATAGTAAGCTCCTTTTGTTTCTTGTTTCTTGTTTCTTGTGTCTTGATTCCATTATCATTTTTCTATATTTTAAAATTTAGAGGTAGCTCCTAAAATTTTCCTTGGTCAAGCTATGGTTCAAAAACTCTAGCTCATGCATCATTGTGCACCAATAATAGATTGAGAGGAACATGAATAAATTGATATGGATGAAGAGGATAATATTGAGGATCACATTCTTGCAGATAAATGGATAACTCTTAGGGGCTATACTTCAACACGTTTCTCTTAAGAATCTTGTTTGTGTGGAAACTACTTCAATTTATATGGGCCATGATCATTGTGATGTCAAGAAATACGAAAATGTTACTGTCCTTTTGTATGTAAAATTCATACCATCTATGAGCACAGAGTACCATTTATATACGATAAATTGGTAAACAAGTATTCATAATAAACACGCATAGTTAAGGTGTTCTAATAAATGCCCCTAGCTGCCATATCCAAAAGAAAGGAAATAGAATTGTTTCAAGATTCTATTACCTAAGCCACAATAAGCTCCTATTTTTTATTGTTTCTTGACTATATTATCTATTTTCTATACTTTTAATCTTAGAGTTAGCTCATAAAATGTTTCGTCGTCGAGGTATGGATTGAAAACTCTAGCACATGCATCATTGTGCACCAATAGTAGATTGAGAGGAACATGAAGAAATCAATGTGCATGAAGAGGATAATATTGAGGATCACATTCTTGCAAATAACTTGGATAACTATTAGGGGCTATACTTTAACATGTTTCTCTTAAGAAACTTGTTTGTATGGAAACTACTTTAGTTTCTTTGGGCCACGATTATTGTGATGTCAAAAAATACAATGATCTTAGTGTCATTGTGTATACACAATTCATATAGTTGCATAAAGTTTTAACATGTGTTTTATGATATTTCTGGTGCAATACTAGAATGGTTGGAGTGAGATTCTTATGTTGTCTAGTTGTGCAACACTTCCCACTGACTTGACCTCGAACCAAAATCGAATTCTATAATGTTTTAGGTCCAAGAAAAAACCATGTAGAATTGAAGGGATGAGACATGGAATACAAATGGGATGGAATATAATTAAAAGCACAAGATTTCCCTACATGGTGTTCATTCAAGATGAGACATGGAACATATGCATAGTGGGTGAAGATAAAACATTGACGTGATTAGTAAATAGAGACTATAGGTGCATATGAAAATCCTAGAAAGTGTCATATTGCCACACTAACAATATCAGGGTTGACTTAATGGATGTGTGGACTAATGATATTCAACTATTTGGTATTGATGATAACAACATGGAAGCTTCAAAAGGACAAGTGGTGGAATTTGAATCTCAAATTTGAGGGAGAATTTAGTTGGGTTCTATAAAGCATTTTGGGTCTGCATGATCATGCAATATTTTCCCTTTATGGTTTTGTCTACATGAGTACTATGCAAAACCTAAAGTTGAATTTTACTTCATTTATAGTTTTTTAAGTCTAATTTGCATAAGTGGATTTTGGCCCTAACATTCTCCACACAAAAGAGATATTGATGGGGGTGGTGAGCATAATCTTTAAGGATTGAAATAATAGAATTGAATTGTAGTTTATTTTTTTTTACCTCATCAATGGTGTTGGGTGCCCTTTATTTGGTAGTGGTTCATAGGCCTAAGGTGTTGGCTCAAAGCCTTTACATTAATCTCTAAGAATGATAGTAGGGTTTTAGGTATCTTCTTGTGAATTTTTTGTTGTTTTGAGGGTGTGTTTATCCCACACACCTTATTGAATGTATGTGGGGGGGGGCTAGATGTTTTGTTTTTTCTCACAAACATATTGCTCCCTTTCACATCAATGAATTTTTTTTAAAGGGACAAATTAGTTGACATACGGTCACAACTCTCTCATTGTGATTTATTTAATTTGTTTTCTTCATTGATTGTGTTGGGTTCCCTCTATTTTAGTAGTGGTTTGTAAGATGTGTGGAAAAACCTTGAGAATTTATAGTAATGAATGGGATTCTAATGATCCCAAGATTGAAATATAAAATGGAGAATGTGAAAATGTTCATGGCATGTTTCAAGATAAAAATACTAGAAAACTTAAAAAAGGAGAAATAATACCATGTTGAATTGATTGTTGACCTCCTTCTCCTCGCACAGAAGTTTCAAATGGTGTTCCCTCCTCCTCCTCTATCCAACATGCCCTCAATCCCGACCTTATCCTCGCATTCCCTCCTCACTTCCCTAAACCTCCTTCTCCTTCTCCTCATGTGCAGGTCGACCTCCTTCTCCTCCTCTGCATGCCCTCCTCTCTACCCTCGACCTCCTTCCCCTTATACTCAACCTCCTTCTTCTTCTTCTTCTCCTTGTATTCCCTCCTCTCTTCCCTCAAAATTATTCTCCTTCTCCTCCTCCACATGCCCTCCTCTCTGTCTTGACCCCATTCTCCTCCTCTTCATGCAAACTACCTCCTCTGCGTTCCCTAACCTCCTTTCCTTCTCCTCTACATGCCCTAACCTCCTTTGTGTGCCCTCACCTCCTCTCCTTATCCTATGCATGCCCTCACCTCCTCTCCTTCTCTTCTACATGCCCTAACCTCCTCTGTGTGCCCTCACCTCCTCTCCTTATCCTATGCGTGCCCTCACCTCCTCTCCTTCTCCTCTACGTTCCCTCGTTCTCTACTTTGACATCGAAATTATCCTACTCCATCTAGCTCATGTGAGAGTTGAAATGTGTTTTTTTTTTTTTTTCAAACTTATGTTTTGTTATTTGTTTATTTTTTGGTATTTTTTTTTCTTTTTTCTTTTTATTATAGTTATATATAATATAATATATATATATATATTATAATTTATATATTATATAATATATATAATTTATAATTTATATATTATAATTTATAATATATAAATTATAAATTATATCTAGCGTGGGGAAATTGATAAACCATGTAAACATGTACATAGTTCAATGATTTATATGCTTGTAGGGCATCTAGATGAGCCTCTCTTGGGATTTAATCATAACCCTATGTAGGAATTGATTGTGAATGAGTTAAAAATATACCCTTTACTAATGATGAGCCACCAAATGAAATATGTAAATACAATAATAGTGTTTCTACCATATTTATTTCATGTGTTGTCAATGGGTTATCCAATGTAAATCGAATAATTTGTTTTGTTTCTTACTATATATATGTTTATCTAGTTGATGATGCTCTTGCTAGACATGTGCAACCTCCTCATGTGCCTCTACCAACATCTATCACTCAACACACTTCCTCCACAAAGTTTCAAATCCTCCAATGACATGTTACCCTCTTGTACCATGGTCATTATTGTTTATTATGTATTATTCATATTATAGCCATTATGATTGCATACACACTAATCATCATAACACATTATGAACATTAACGTATTGTGACTCATGAATAGAGAAACCCCTTTAACAATAAGACCCATAACTATTATGACCCTATAAACATTATACCTCCTAACTATTATGATCTCTGATATAATCACCCCTAAACACTATGACACTAGTATACCCCTTGATCCTTATGATCCTTTACATAATCACCACTTAACACACTAACCCCTTGACAAAGTCACCCCCTCAATCACTTTGACCTCAAAGACACTAACCCCTAATACACCATGACCATGAACACACTAACCACCAGATATAATAACACCCTAGTATGCTTTGACCCTAAACACACTAACCTCTTGATACGCTTTGACCCATAACCTCTATGACCCCTGATGAAATTAACACCTAACACATTATGACCTTGAACTAAAACATGTTTTGTCTACAACTAGAATTCAAATCAACTAATGGGGATCAATTAGTATGCTCATACAAAAATTCTTGTAAACATAATTGTGACTCCATATGGGAGGAGCTTCCTTTGTTTTTCAATGTTGTCTCGGGATTGGATTAATGGATTTCTTTTCTTTGGTTTTTTCTTTATAGAATTCGTCCATCTTAGATCCACGTTGTTACATTGTTGTACACACATTCCCTATCTTTATTTTTATAATTTTGATATGTTTTTTTAATTATCTATGGATGTAATTGTTTCTAACTTCTAGATGCCTTGGGCATGACTTTGTGAGAAGAATCCTGCATGCATCACCCCTTGGATATAAATGTCTTGAGGAAACCCATGCCCAACCTAGTTTTTGGAATTTCATTGTTTTATTTTGTAGATTTGAATCTTCCTTCATTTAATATATGTTATATTTATATGAATAGCTAGGGAAGTCTCCCCAAGGAGGACACACCCCTCAACTTCTACATAGTGATTCCTATATCATCTAGCCTTTACTTAGCAACACCTAGCTTCAAGGAAAACATTTCATCATTCCCAACAATTAGTTAAGCATTTACTTGATATGTGAGCATGTAGTTGCACTTTTTCAACCTTTAAGCTATGTGCATTAGTATTTAATTGTTTTTCTCTTGGTCATTGGGTTGTTTTCTATGTGCATTAGTATTTAGTTATTTCTCTTATCGATTGGGTTGTGTGGACCCATTGTAATATTATGTAAGGCCATTGGCCAATATTAATAAAGTAATCCATTTTTCAATGAGGCTCTTCACATTTGTTGTCGTTTCTCTTTGTTTTTGGGTTAACTCTGTATTTAGGTTGTGTGCTTCTCTTTCATGCTAGGGTTTTTTGGTTTGAGAGGTATTCACTTTCATATTTTGGTATTAGAGCATTAGTCTAGGCCTACTCATCTCACATTTTTTGTTTCTTTTAGCTTCATGCCCCACCTAGAAATCATCTCTCATGTTTAGAGTGTGCCCTCCCACCCAAATCTACATTGACTCCCAATCTCAAGCCATTCCCTGCTTTAGTCCAGAATTTAAGCGGATTCCTTGATTTGGAAAGAATATTTTTTTGCAATTTTGGTTCCTTTAGAGAAACACCCTCCCTCCTGGATCTCGGGTGGAGTTTTCTCAAGTCAATTCATTAATTTTTCAATTATTTCCCCTTAGATTTATCTTGGAGACTATCTACTAACCCAAATTATTGCCTCTTTCCCTTTGTCTTGATCACCCCTAGCCCAACACACCTTCCTTCTCTATTGCACTAGGGTTCTTTCAGAGCTAGGGTTTCTAGATTCTATCCCCTCATAATGACCTCTTTTTGTCATGCTTTCTCATGAAAATCCCTCTTCAAATGAAGGAGAATCATCCCTAAAATTTTTTATCCATGTAGTAGCCAATGGACTCCTTGAATACTCAAGCAAGAAACCTCAAACTTCCATTTTTTAGTTGGATACATGAATCACCTTATCAAAATATGGTGGAGAAATGAATGGAGAGATCTTAGACTCATGGACTTGTAGCCTCGTATGTAGCCTACTTCTAGACCAATGTGGATCTGATGGAAGCTCAATGATCACTCCTTGCTAATAACCATTTAGAAACGATCTCTCAAACTTGGTGGTAGTCACAATTCACAACACTAGAACTGTATAATGAAATTAATGGTGATGATACTTCTAGCTTTGCTCCAAATCCCATCACCACTTGGAATGCATGTTGTGAAGTAATCAAGTATTCTTTCTACCCCCTAGGCTATCTTCCCAATCTAATGTGTAGGTAGTTTCCACAGAACTCTAGATTTAGCTCCAGATTCACGAATCATATGAGGTACTTATTCTCAAGTTTAATTATAGATTATTAGTCCTTTTTTATCTATGAAGTATCCATGATTGAGAGCAACAACCTTAACCAAGACTTTATTAGTGCCTTTTCCATTGAATACAAAGTAGAGAAGCACCCTCATTTACAATCCTATTGCCACCCTACCCCTTCAGCTAACCATAATCCTCACAACCCTAATCCTAGCACGTTTCCTTCTCCTTCTTGCCTTCAGAACCCTAAATTCATTATCCATTTATCCTATAGAAAAAATAATGGTATCACTTCTATAAAACCTACACACATTATGCGAAAGATTGACAAGTTCTAAAATGTCAAGCTACATACAAAGCCTTGTATATCGATCAATCTAACTATAAATCTAAATAACCCCCCATTATTCCCTACCCTTAATCAAATCCATAAAACATTACCTTACGAAACCTAGCATGGAAGATCCACCTCTCCTTCTCTTGACCCAAGACAATACCATTATTTTCATTCATAATTGCTACATTAAACATTAGTTGACCACCATCATACTCGACAATGATAGTCAAAAGAACCTCATGTCCCATGATTATATGCAATTATTAGAACCCCATATCACATGGGTTGAGTATAGAAACACCACCCTCATGTGTTAATTAATAAGATATTTGAAATTTTGTTTTCCATTGGTCTCTTTAAAGACACCATAGATTGTAATGTCTCTCTTCTTGATTTTTTTGATATGACCTTGGTCGCGTGTCGACAAATAGATGACTCCACTAAATTAGGGTTTTTGGTTTACATGATGAATTGATGATGGAAGAAAGTGGGTGTGTGAGTAAAATTTGAGTCCAGAAATTGTTATAACCCTAAATTGCACCATACATGCTTACCTGGCATCAGGCCATCTCATAGCCCTTCTTTTCCAAGCCACTACTGAACAATTCTTCTAAAAAACTCCATTTTAAAAAGTCCACGCTAGCTGACCCACTACAGCCCGCGTGGATCTACAGTGTCCACGCTACCTGGCCCACTACAACTCGTGTGGACCTTCAAAAGCACGAAAAAAGGAAAGTTGTCGACGGAACAAAAATATATGGGTGAGTTAACTGAAACTCCCGACCATGCATGGCCGAGGGTTCGTCCAAATACCTGGTTCCTTCTAGCCTATAAAAGAAGGGGTAGGGGTCCCATTTGGAAAAAGGAAAATATAGCAAAGAAACTCTGCCCATTTGCGTATTCCCATTGTCCCAACCCTTTAGCCTTTCCTGGTGCCAAAGGAGATACAAAGAAAAGCAGTTGGAGGACAGTAGAAGAGGAGCCTGGGATCAGGTTCACGGAGTGGTGGCCGGTCTCAACTTTTGTAAGTTGACTCATTCAAAGTAATAAAGAAAATGCTTTTCCCATCCCAATTCATGAACGTTTTATAGTTTGATTAGTATATGTTTGGATTTATAACCTGTTAGTATATAAGTAGGATGCATGCATAGTTGTTTCTTGTCTTGTATGCAGGTCAACTTTGGAAGGATTATTGCAAACAAGTAATCAAGTACAACGGAGGATCGACATCAAACGTTGGGAATGAGGTAGGTTGATCTTTCCTTGAATTTACTAAGAAAAGGGGATTTAAATCTAGGGATGAAGGTAGAAAGTAGTTTTTCTTCGGTCATATCTGTATGCAAAGTCTGAACTCTATTTGCTAGTCCGTAGGGAGATTTCCCTCACAACATAATTGGCAACCATACTGGGGAGACTCTCTAGGGTTCTTGGAATTTTATTTAGTTTTTGGGTAGTTTTAAAGACTAGTTTTTCTTGCCTATTTTTTTCTTTTAGTTTTTGTAAGGTCTGAGCTAGCAGAGAGTTTGGTTTTCCATACTAGCTTTCTCTGATTTGCTTGACTATGTTCATCGAGACCCACAGAGGTACACATGGCCTGCATAAGGTCTACATGTGTGTACCCACGCCCTACTCTCTTATAGCCCGCGTGCGATATTTAGCTGAAGAAGTAGCAGTAGCGTGTAGAGTTCAGAGAAATTCAGAGGCAGTCAACCTCTTCCCTGTCAGAATCACACATTCTCAGAGGGTTTTCTGGATTTCTGTTTGATACTTGGTTGTTTGCAGTCCTATCTCAGATTGTTTTTTCTTTATCATTTTTCCTTACATTATTTGTTTTTTTGTTAAAAAGAGTGTCCAAGCCTTTCAAGGGATCTTGATTATCAATATCAGTGGTCTCTTCCTGGTTTGGTCTGTCTATTTTCATTTTTTCTCAAAGTTTAGAGATACACGCAGCCTATACAAGGTCAGCCCACGTGTACACGCCCTCTGTATCTATCCAACGCACATTCGCACGCGTGTTGTTAGATTAACAGTCGCGTGCTTGTACATGATACTTTTTGTTGAGGGTAAGACAGTCATCCTTTCCCTTGATAACAATTATTCCTCTCAGGTGTTTGAATCTCTATCTAAGCAGCCAATAGCTTAGGATTAATCTTACCCTTAGCTTGCTTTTTCTCATTTAAAAAAAAAAAGGTTGTCATAAAAATAATAGAATTTTTAAGGTTTTTAGACAAGTGTGAGAGTCATTTTTTTTTTAAATTGCTAGTGTGTGATTTTTGACCTGATTCTTTGCGATCTGTGATTAGGCCAAAATTGTTTTTCTTGGTTTTTGCTTGTTGGTATTTTTCCTTTTTTTTCTTTATCAAGCATTTAAATAAAAAAAAATCTCTTTTCATTTTCTTATTCGGTTAAAGAGTGTGTTTCTGCATTATTAGCCAGGGAGAAGTCATTTATTTCATAAGTTTTGTAGTTTACTTAGATCATAAGTAGCTTGTAGTCAAGTGAAATATTTTTGAGTTTGTTGTCCAAAATCTTATAAATTTAAAAATATTTATTTTGAAAAGTTGAAATTTTGCATTAAGTAAAAGTTTTGTTTCCATATTTTTTATTCATTTCTTGCTTTCATATTTTCACATCACCAGTTTCACCTTCATACCCTTTGACGTAAGACAAATTCATAAAATTAACGCTAAATTTAATAATCTACTAGACTTTTATGTTTGTAGGGTTCACTAACTAGTTCAAGATTAGGGCCTTGGATTAGGTTGGAGAGGAAACTCTTCAAGGCCAATTAAAATCAAACATTGGAGTATGAGATAGGGAGTGTGTAAGTCCAGTGTCGTGAAAGTTATCCGGAACCCCCCTCTAACACAAGGGATAAACACAAGGTAGCGTGCGGAAAGGTAGCGGAGATAACCCCTCCAAAGCTGGGCGAATCATAGTGGAGAACACATATAGAGGGCTTATCTTGGGATTCCGTCGTTTGCATTTTCCATGGGGATTCGTGGGTCTCAAATCCATTCAAGGTCCTCAGTTTTCTTCTGGACCATTTTCTCTCGATACCCTTGACATGTTTCGGGCTCGATACCCTACTCATTGTGGTCTACCCGACTTTCGACTGTACTCGCCTGGTGACTATTCACACGCTGGCAACCTAGTTGCCCATCTTTTTAGGGACTTACATGGGTGACTATGGGGGTATACCATGGTACCTAGGACATACATCAGGCCACACTTTGCAGAGTATGCTCGAAGGGTGCTTCCGTGTTCGATTTGCACTTGCACCGGTAAGTTGCTCTAGTGTTGGTTGTTGTAATTGTTCTTCCAATTAATTTAGTGTTTTCTTGTCCTATCTTCTAGGGACTTCTTTTTTACTGTGTGTTACTTTTGAACGTTTAGACTACCTTAGAGTGTCTTTGATCTTCTTACACAGTGGAGGATCACGAGCTCTGCCGGTCATGAAGGCTTCTTGGCCTACCGCCGGTTACACTGGAGCCACCCCTGCCACCATTAAGGCAAAAGCTAGACCAAGAAGGGTCTTTTGAAGCGACCGGGTTACAAGCCATTGTGCCCAACCAACCCTCAGAGGAATCAACCATTTTATACCTTGAAACAACCTCTCTTGGCCCAATTGAAACCCCAACCACTGATTCTTCGCACCTTTCATTGTACCAATCCAATTTTACGAGCGCCAAATAGTGTTGAACACAACAATGGAAACAAATGTTGTTACTCCTTCTGGGAATTCTTCAATTCACACTACGGTTGTCACCACAGGAGAGCTTTCACCTCCTAACCTACCATTGTCAGTCTAAGCCACCATGGTCTCGACCGCTTCTACATTGCACAGTGGTTCGATCCCGTCTTTGGTGGCGGCCACAACCCATTTTACACCAAGTGCGACAGGCCCTCCGTTCTCATACGAGATGCCTAGTTCAGGTACAAGTCCTGTACTTTCTTACTCCACTTTATAGACTTTAGGTCTGGGGGTAGGGAGCTCTAGTGCTCCTTTGTAAGGTCACATCGGGGGCACCCTTGCTCCTTTTAATGTTTTCCATTACGGAGGAGGTCATATCCCTCCTTCGTCCCCTTCACTCGGTGGCTCGCATCAGCAATCCACCGAGAACCTATATACCATAGTTTATTTGGAGCAGGGATTCAAGGACCAACTTCGCATAGTATGCCGATAGGTTCGACACCATTTTCTTTAGCCGGAATGTTTGGCAACAACGCTTTCTCATCCGTCACTTTCCCGACTGGGGGCAATCTTAGTTTTGGACAAACTACTCCTATGCAAGGTACTATTCCTACACAGGGGGAAAACATAGGAACTTCTTCCACAACAGGACCTTGGAATTCAAGGCAGAGATCCGTTCTCTCATCCAGAATGCCAATCTGGGGTAATTCTTTCCACACTCAATGGAACCCCAGACAAACTACTATGCCCATCCCCACGAGACCACCATGGGGAAATCCTTCCCAGATTTCTACGAATATAATGCATGCCCAACCATCTATGTCCTATTTGGGAAATCAGCCAATGATCTCTCCACATATGCAAAATCCTTACACTAGCCAGGGCCATGGTTTCTACCAGAATCTGGGCCAGCAGCCAAACTTTTCTTGGCAACCTGGTGCCAGTCAAAATCCAGGACCCTTTTTCCCAGGTTATCACCAACAACCCAAACTTCCCTTACTGGCGACTTTGCACTTGCCAGATTTGACAAGGTTGTTGAATGAACCTATTTGTCATGATCTGCATTAGCCTCCTATGCCAACGAAGTTGCCTTCGGACATCCCAAAGTTCAAAGCCAAACCTAACGAAGACCCAGGAGATCATGTGACTACCTTTCATATTTGGTGCTCATCTAACTCATTAAAAGATGACTCCGTACAGTTGCGATTGTTTCAACTTACTCTCATTGGGAGTGCCGCGAAATGGTACATTGAGCTCGATCGCTCAAGATACTCTTATTTTGGTGAACTGGCGATGGATTTCCTGAACCATTTCCAGTTACCTGTGAGATACGATGCTGGCATAGACCTGCTCGCCAATTTCGAACAAACAACAGTGGACCATATCTCTGATGACATCCAATAATGGAGACGTCGAAAGAGTTTAATCAAAGTGCTAGTCCCACCAACATTCTTGCTTGAGTGGTTCCTTAAGTCTTTGGTCCCATAGTTATCCAAAGACATCACGACATCGGGAGTATTCTCTGAAGAAGACGCCATCACGAGGGCTCAACAATTTGAGCTCATCTATTCTCAGTCCGGTTTATTTTACAACATCTTGCCAGATGCGCCACACTCAATACTTGATAAAACTAGATAGAGAGTTGGACCACATGTCGATGGTATTGATGGTTCAGCACAAACAAATCCTGTTGAGCAACTGATGTAGCAATTGCAACAGTTGTTGATACAACACACAACATCCAGCCAAACTACTGCTTTGGTTGCTCCCCCTACCAAAATGTCGGATGTACACACAGTGAAATCAACTAATCCAAAGGCCACCCAGCAGCCTGAAGGAAAGAAAAAACAATGAAATAAGGGTAAGGGGGATAAGAAACCCACCAATAATGCTGATGGGGACAACACTGAGAGATGGAAGGTGAGGTATCCATGCAACTTGTGCGTGAAAGACCACTCGACCCATCTATGTCCTTGGCTTGTAGAATCCCAAACGTTTGTGATGCACTAATAGCCTGTTGTGTTGACCAATCCTTTTCAACATGGGAAAAATCTAACCCAAGCCTCTTCAAGCACGAAAGGGGGCAGACAAGAACCCCCTCTACCTGCGAACAACCCTGCATCCGCAAACGTATATATGGTGAAGGGTGATGCTTTTATATTGACTAGAGCGCATGACTATAGTAAACCAAGAACTTCTAAGAAGGGTAAAGAAGTTGAACTCCCATCTCTTCCTCTACAGATTGAGAAGATGTTGGGAAAAAAAATGACACGCATTCCCAAAGGCACATTAAAAAAGGCTTCTCATAACCCAAATGCAAGGGCCGCCCAGAACTACTCTATGGTGGAAGATTTATCGCAAACCCCTTGTGCGATGTTCGCTTTGGAGGTCCTCCAAAGCTGCCCTTCTTAGAGGAAATCCTTGTTAACCACTTTAGGATCTACCGAGACTTGTAATCCAGGTACAATCATGTTAGATACAACTAACTTAAAACATTGTCTGCCTTACCACGTAGCATTTTAGATAGTAGTGTCTTATCCCACAAAAACTTTTACTTGGAATATTTTCTGCACGATGGTTGATGAGGGCGCCTCGACATGAGTTATGTCGTTGGCATGTTGGAAGGCCATTGGCTAGCCCATTTTGTCTCCGTCACCTACTCTCCTCACTACTTTCAATGGTCGTTCATTCCGACCACATGGTATCATTCCTTCTTTCCCCATACAGTTAGGAGGGATGACCGTGTGTGTCGAAGTAGAGGTAGTCGATGCTCCCCTCGACTATAACCTCTTGTTAGGAAGGATTTGGACTTATGCTATGCAAGCTGTGGGTGCTACAGTTTTTTGGGTCTTGTTGTTTCCACACGAGGGTCGGATAGTGACCATCGATCAATTGTCTTTCTCTAGACCTGACCCTACTTTGGTGGCATCCACGGTCCCGATGATTGATAATCCTCAACCAGGTGTCGTTAACGTGGGAGTTGGTTTGTGCCCATCCTTGAAGGGTACCTTCGATTACCCGCCCCCTCAAGGCGATATCAAGTTTATATCCAATCACCATAAGGTTGAGATTTTTCAAGTTTCGTCGTTCCGCATGACTTACTTCGATGATCCGTGGATACTTCCTTCCCCATCAGCCATGATGGATGAGGTAGGGCACCCAAGTATGTCCATGCCCTTGTCCACCTCTGAAGTAGAGTACTCTTTAGTCCAGTAAGCTTCAGCTAACACTGATCCAACTCCTGCAAAAGAGTTAGATCCACTTCTAGAGCCTATTTGGGCTCATGGTTCTCTCGCTAACACCGATTCGCTAGACTTAGTATTTCCCTCTGACGAAGTAGTAATTGAAAAAATGACTAGTCTAGACAAACCTTGGGAAGATCTTCATCATAGATCATATTTCCTCCCAGAGTTAATCTGAATCGAAGCAGGAGAATTCACCATGACTATGACTGGAGATAGGTCTTGTCATACTAATCCCTTAGCTACACACAATATCTATGCTGAGGGTAATATGGAAACCATTGCTGAAATGATACCTATCAATATATCCAAAACCCCTAGCATCATAGACAATGTTTTCGTCAGAGCATACAACTCCCCCGAGGAGATGTCAGGCATCAACCCACAAAGAGTCTATCATGAGCTAGCTTTGTTGTTTTTCAAGCTCGCTTTGAGATCCGAAAGAAACATCCGGTGAGACTGCATTTATGTTTTTCGATCTCGTTCGGATTAACTGAGAAAAGTAACCATTATGGAGTCTTCTTTTAAACCCTTTTCATACCCTCTAAACATGAAAATATGGTCGAGCGATCTTGTGGCCTTTCATGCTCATTAAACTGAAATTTGAATTCACGTCTGTCCGATGGTAGTTTACCCCTTTTTCAGTCCAGACGTTCAACTATACGAACAAAGGTATACTCTATGGAACTTCAACTCTATAGAAGAGTACTCTCATGTATAATTTTATCCCTTTTTCGGGCCTGAGGGACTAAACTTACGAAGAAGGAACCCCAACGGAGTCCATAGTTAAGCTATTTTTAGACTCCCTAAAATTGAAAAGATTGTCAAGTGACCTTATTCTTTCACACTCATTAAATTGGTCCAGAAGAACATTCCTAACGGAGTCCATAGTTAAGCTTTTTTTAGACTCCTTAAAAATGAAAAAATAGACGAGCGATCTTGTCCTTGTCACACTCGTTAAAATGGTTTTGAATCGACGTCTAATCGATGCTAGTTTACCCTTTTTAGAACCGACTAGACTATCTTCGAAAAAGGTACCCCAATGGAGTCTCCTTTTATGTTTTTTTAGACTCTCTAAATATGAAAAACCACCGAGCTTACCTTCTCTGGGCTCGTTAAACTTACATCGAAGGACGTTACCATTTTGTGTTTTGTTAACCACATTTGCATACCTTTTATATCAACCTTGTAATAATTTTCTTCTACGTTTTAACACCATTGGCCCCCAGAGGATTTTTTCCCAAGTATCATTATTTTGAACATCAGTCTTGTCCTTATGCCTTGAACTTGTATGTTTGCAACACTCATTCCTCCTTTTTAACGTAATATTCCTTTATTCTTTTTTCACAATTATTGAAAAGGACAAAAAAAAATCAAATATACCCCAAAAAGAGGAAGGGAAAAGTATTTTCTTTATTGGCAGCATAATGAGTCACCCTTGGATAAATCACATCTGTCCATTTGTTCATCAGAATTTGGGATGTAGTACAACCTTAGGAAGCCTTTTCTCGCTATATAGAGTTCTATCCTCCACTGTTTGGTTATCCTTCCAAACATATGGAGAGTTTGTGTTGCCTCCTGCTTCGTAGACTTATGATTAATGCCATGCTGCCTAAGTCTCATCATTTGTCATGCTACTATTCAAGGTAAGTTTTTCACCAAGCCTGAGTCGGCCCCTATGAAATATGTCTCTTTACCTTATGCCCAACCATCCTAAATGTCCAATCAAGTCCTTGTTCGAAATCAATGAAGCCTCCAGTCTAATCATCAAGATTATCTAGTCCATGACCGACGAGCCGTTGAAGACATCTGAGCAGTGCAGTCGTACACGCATATTACACTCCTACCCGAGTTTTGAATATTTTGAAGTTGTTTCTCGAGCTCTAAAGACCTCATCTCCAGCCATCAGACCATATCAGCTTCTAGAAGATGGATACTCTATATGTATATCTTTTTGATTTCGAGATGCAGCTTCGTTGTGTATTGTTTGCGACTACTCTTTATATAGTTATATGACATGGATCTACAGTGTATTTGATTGGTATCCATGATTCTATTTTTTCCCAAGCATGGGTATGCCCGCCTTGGTGAGACAATTGTTATTTTGTAGACGACGCCTCCCGGTTCCTAATCCTTGGGCTCAATTGTTTGGCATGTCAGTAAATATTGGTAATGTATTTCAACCATCAGATGCTCTTCTAACCTCACACATTAGGGGGCATTTGTTATAACCCTAAATTGCACCATACATGCTTACCTGGCATCAGGCCATCTCATAGCCCTTCTTTTCCAAGCCACTACTGAACAACTTTTCTAAAAAACTCCATTTTTAAAAGTCCACGCTAGCTGACCCACTACAGCCCATGTGGATCTACAGTGTCCATGCTAGCTAGCCCACTACAACCTGCGTGGACCTTTAGAAGCATGAAAAAAGGAAAGTTGCCGATGGAACAAAAAGCTATGGGTGAGTTAACTGAAACTCCCGACCATGCATTGCCGAGGGTTCGTCCAAATACCTAGCTCCTTCTAGCCTATAAAAGAAGGGGTAGGGGTCCCATTTGGAAAAAGGAAAAATATAGCAACAAAACTCTGCCCATTTGCGTATTCCCATTGTCCCAACCCTTTAGCCTTTCCTGATGCCAAAGGAGATACAACGCAAAGCAGTTGGAGGACAGTAGAAGAGGAGCCCAGGATCAGGTTCACGGAGTAGTGGTCGATCTCAACTTTTGTAAGTTGACTCATTCAAAGTAATAAAGAAAATGCTTTTCCCGTCCCAATTCATGAACTTTTTATAGTTTGATTAGTATATGTTTGGATTTCTAACCCGTTAGTATATAAGTAGGATGCATGAGTAGTTGTTGCTTGTCTTGTATGCAGGTCATCTTTGGAAGGAGTATTGCGAAGAAGTAATCAAGTACAATGGAGTATTGACATCAAACTTTGAGAATGAGGTAGGTTGATATTTCCTTGCATTTACTAAGAAAAGGGGATTTAAATCTAGGGATGAAGGTAGAAAGTAGTTTTTCTTCGGTCATATCTGAATGCAAAGTCTGACCTCTATTTTCTAGTCCGTAGGGAGATTTCCCTCACAACATAAACCCTCCCATATCGTTAAGACATGCAAATATTCTATCCATGTCAAATTTCAATGCATTCAGAAACAGTTTGAAAAAATTTCAACGTTGGCCCCATTCATAGGTTATTGTTGCCCATGTCTAGTCCTAGTACAATTTCCTTGTAAAATTTGTATAAAATATTTGGAGAATGATAATTTTGAAGCTTCTAGGCCTCTTCCTACACATTGTGGCCATATCACCTCTCATTGATAGTCTGTGTATTGATCCCTTTTAGTTTTGGGTTTTTAGTATTTTCAATTGCACGCACCTTTCAATCTAGTCAAAGTTCAATTAATGTCTCTTGTTACTGTAGGGTTTTAAAGCCTCATGATCCCAATGCCCATATGCCTCCAACCTTGTGATCCAATGATCGTTGGGTGACAAGTGTCATGAAGGGTGATGACTAAGACTAGGGGAAACTTTCAATTCAAGGCTAGGAATGACCAAGCCCACAAAAAGTGAAGGAAGAAAATTAAGAAGGTACATGTGTTGTCCCATTCCATGTCAACAACAACGCATCCATTCATTGGGAACACTAAAACCCGACAAATCGATGAATCCACTAAATTAGGGTTTATGGTTTACATGATGATTGATGATGGAAGAAAGTGGGTGTGTGTGTCAAATTTGAGTCTAGAAACCCTCCCATATCATTAAGGCATGAGAATATTCTATTCATGTCAAATTTCAATGCATTCAGAAATAGTTAGAAAACATTTCAACGTTGGCCCCATTCAAAGGTCACCGTTGCCCGTGTCTAGTCCTAGTACAATTTCGTTGTAAAATTTGTATAAAATATTTGGAGAATGATAATTTTGAAAGTGCTCACCATGGCTAGATCACCTCTCATTGACAATCTGTATATTGATCCCTTTAGTTTTGGGTTGTTAGTATTTTCAATTGCATGCACCTTTCAATCTAGTCAAAGTTCAATTAATGTCTCTTGTTACTGTAGGGTTATAAAGTCTCATGATCCCAATGCCCATATGCCTCCAACCTTGTGATATAATGATCATTGGGTGACAAGTGTCATGAAGGGTGATGACTAAGACTAGGGGAAACTTTCAATTCAAGGCTAGGAATGACCAGGCCCACATCAAGTGAAGGAAGAAAATTAGGAAGGTACATGTGTTGTCCCATTCCATGTCAACAACAACACATCCATTCAATGGGATCAAATCGATGACTCCACTAAATTAGGGTTTATGGTTTACATGATGAATTGATGATGGACATACCTACATCGTTGGTATGATTAGGCATAGTCACGCAGAGATCCTCTTGGTTTTGAGAATAGTTCGTTCTCTACTAAACAGGGGAAACCACGTGAAGGTGGAAGGTCTAATTATGCCCCTCGCCCCCTCACATAACTCTCAATTTCCCCATATTACCTAATTTGAAATTCTAAAAAACATGTATCATATACTATATTATACAAAATAAAAACATATAAATAACATATAAAAGATATAAACACATACCTCTTCTTTTCAAAAATTAAATATCAGTCATCTTCTTCTTCATCTAGCTCAACATATGTATCAATATCTGGTTCAGAATCGATATTGGTGAAAGGATCATTCCTATCAACGTCATCATCAACGTCATTTTTGCTAATATAGTTATTGATATCGTCAATGAGATCGGCGTATCCTACATTTGGATGATAAACTTCTTCAACTTCTTCGTCTGACACATTAACTAGATGAGCCACCTTCTCTTGATCTTCATAATCATGATCGCCTTCCTCGTTATTATCTTCATCCTCGGCTACATGATTATACTTTACTGGTCTTCCTTTTGGATCATATCTAACAATGTATGACCAACCTGCTTTACGAGGTACCTTTGAGTAAAATACTTGCTTACATTGACTTGGAAGAACATAAGGCTCTGTACCCAGTTCAAATTCCCTTGTATTAACCATGGTAAATCCATTATCATGCTCAATAATAGTTCTTTCAGGATCACGTTCATGAATCTGTAGCCTGTACGATTTAACCTCAAACAAAACTATTTTAAAGGAATTAAAATCACACTCAATTATATCCTCCAAATAGCCATAGTAACTATTCTCAGTTTCTTCCATATTTCTGTCACTTCTAGAGGAAATGTTGGTGACCTTAAACACTGCAGTTATCGCACAATCCAAGATTTCCATCTTATCATCCAACATTTTGATACGAAATTTACGACCATTACACCACATAGCCTTGTGATGTTTCAACTGCAACATGGATAACAAGTAAAAAATACATTTCCAATTAATAAACCTCATACAGGACTTAGTAAATATATATTTCAGAAATTAAACAAACCAAATACATTGAAAAATTGGGAAAAAACTAGGAAAATGTGGGTAAAAAATTTAACTTGCCTGTTTATCTTTTAAACCAAAGGCTAAATCAACTTCCCTTGATGTAAGATCAGGTAATTGATCTCAATGACGATGCACTATTTTAATCATCTTACTCACCCCTTCCCATGATAACCTACCAGAGTATTCTTTAGTATATTCTATCCAATGCTCCATCCAATCAAGGTTGTTTGCAATGTATAAATGTAAAGAATTCCACTCTCGAGAAACTATATGATAGCATAACAATTTAATATCATTAATTATCTATATTTAATAAAGGAATAACTTAATAAATGTGTAATATATTAAATCTACGTCAACATCTAATAATTACCTTTCACAATCATCATTTTACCTTTCCCCAATAGGACCCTCCCTTCAAATTTGTTGATGGAGTCGAGATTCCAAATGCGAGGCACATTCATATTTTATGCTAATTTAGGTAGATATTGAATAATATACACCATGCATTGATATACCATATATCCCTCAACCATAGAACCCTCCAGACGTGCTCTCTATCTAACAAAAGCCTTCAGTGACTTCAACTGCCTCTCCACCATCCACATCGAACTTGTGTGTACTGGTCCACATAATTCAATCTCTTCAACTTGGTGTATGAGGTCGTGTTCTTGTGCATTGAAAACTTTTGGAGGTAGATATTGTTGCATTTGACACATTAGTTGGGGAATTTCTATCTTCCAATACCTTATATCTTCTTTATGGATTTCTTTTGATGATAGCCACCTACAAATGTCGATGCAATAAAATAATATCAAGGCATACATAAATTTGCAGATAAAACATAATATGTCAATACGTTTCGCTACAAATCACATAAGAAGTACATTTTCCTTATAAAACAATACTTACCTCATGTATTTTCCAAGTACATATATAGTTTGTTTTATACTGTTGTCAAAGTCATCTAGGAGAGATGAAGGTAGAATATACTGTAAAAAAAAACAAATAATTATTATTTGTTTCCAAAACATGCGTACCAATAAGGAAATATATTATAACCTACTAATTACCTTAATGAATGTATGCCATTCATGTGTTTTAACCCCACCAAAATCACCTTTTTTCATTAAGATATTTTGTATGTTCGACGAAAACCCCATCGGAAACCTAATTTTTCGAATGACCTCTTTTACAATATTGCTCTGTTTCTCCGTCAATAACCAAGGAAGACTAGTATTATGTTCACGAACATTTGCATTAGAATTAATAATAACACTTTGCAATGCGTGATTAGCTTCCTAGATGTCACAACAAATATTTCCAATTCTCTCTTTGTCAGTCCTTCCATCTAATATTCACCATAACAATTCTGTTATGTTCTTCCTTGTATTAATTATATCAAATAGATGAACTATTTGTAGGTGATCGTAGTATGGAAATCTATTGAATTGAATGGGGTGACTTTTCATTCCTCGTGGAAGCCCATTCGTGCCTTAATGACATTCATGAAACATCAACAAATTGAAATTAACACTAATTAATGGGACAAAATGAAATTAACCAAAGATTTATATAATATGTCATACATAAATAATTTGCATACCTTGATGATTTCTAATATATTCCAACTTCCATAGGCGAGGTGTCATTCTTCATGGTTTTTTTCCATTTTCTTCTTTACCATTGAATTTTTCTTTGTCTGTAGTTCGATAACTATGGTTCTTAGGCAGAAAGTGCCTATACTCATCAAACACTTCCTTTCCTAGACTCCTTGAACGATGAGATTTTATCCTCAGACCACAAACTGGGCATGCAAATTTACCCTTTGTTTGAAGACCTACAAGATATATGAATTAATGTAGCATCAAATTAGAGTTACAATTTAAAATAATGCATGATATTTTCAATATATATATATATATATATATATATATATATATATATAATATTAAATCACAAAATAAAGTAACAATATACCACAAAAATATGTTAACCCGGGAGCATCATGAATTGTCCATGATAGTATTCCATGGAATTGAAATAGTTTTTTCCCTATTGGTCTAGAGATGCCATACATAGTGACGCCAACCCATAACTTCAACAACTCATCGATAAGAGGCTCAATATATATGTTCATATATTTATCCTGGTACCTACCTAAATATTGGTTCAACATACTATATGATTAATTATACTTATCTAGATGTAGTTATATATAAAATAAATAATTACCATGCACGAACCAAAGAAATGAAATATTTTGTCATACTTTAAAGAAAATAAAAGATAATTAAATCCCTGGAACAATCATTGCCAACATTGTGTCATATTTATTGATCGACATCCAAGGACGAAGGTTATTTTTTATAACAAAAACATGCCACACTGAGTACGTAGAATAAAGCTCTCCAAATGGATTGACACCATCAGCTACCAATGAAAGTCTAACATTACGAGGTTCTTCTTTAAAAATTGGCCACTTTTCTTTGATGTATTTAAATTCAAAACCATCTGTAGGAATTTGAAGAACACCGTCTCAACTTCTATTCTTTGCATGGAAATCCATAAATTGTGCTATACTTTGGCACCTGAACAACCATTGGAAACGTGCAATTATCAGAATATAACGAAGAACTTTGTGAGGAACCTTCTTTGACGCTTTATCGGTTCAATATCTACTTATTTGACATTGTGGGAATTCATTTTCTAATGCATATTGTCCATAATATATGATATGATCATTAGGAAATGCATCCATACCCTGATAGTCCATTCCAATTTCTTTCATAATCATAGATATTTCTCGATATGTGCGTGGAAAAATATTTGACGTCGGTAATAGAACTTCACCTAACAATCTACAAAATTCTAAACAATAAGTCAATGTAAACAATATTAATCATCAATATTGCATCCAATATACTAATTTACAAATTAGAAAACAATAGCAATATAGGAAAAAATTGAACCTTTTAAGTATTTATGAACATGCAGGCATAAATAATTAAAAAATTAAATACCTTAGTATCTATGTGAGGCATGTGTTTGATAAACCATTCAAAACATTCAGGTTCACTAACAACAATATAGAAGATAAGAGATTTGTTGTTGAGCCTTCATAAAGAGGTTGATGTGAATTCTCGAGTAGAGGATCAACATCATGACTATCATCCTGGTTGTCCTCATCCATTGTAGAAAATGTGTCTTGGATCAATCTATGTACCTCATCTTCCTGATTTGAATCACTAATGTTATCTCCATCCATATCATCATTAATAACTTGATCAACAACTTCAATATTCTGATCTCGAAGTTCATAACCCTGTAAAGGTGTATTTCTGCTAGTACTTGGCAAATAACTCTCTGGAGGTCGACATTTTGGGGGCATCGTCTATATATTTAAAAACAATGTATAAAAGTTAGTGTGTATAGAAAATACAAAAATCCCGATAAGAAATATTACTAAAATTCATGACATGTTGATTATTATAGAGAATACATTAAATATTGAATCCTCTTACCAAGGGACAATATTCATAACCCCCTTCGGCATTCCCCTTATCCCTACAATGTCGTTTAGTTGTTGTTATTAAAAGTATTTTTGTTTGCAAGCCTCTGCAATCATATCAAGGGAAATAACATTTTCCATCGCCCCTCGCCTCTAATGCCGCTCTTAACTGAGCAAGCTTCCTGTCATTTTTGTTCATAGTGAAAAATCCTTGTCCTGACAAGTAATTGTCTTACCTACACCATACCAAATAGTAAGTTGTCAAATTTTTATATTTTAGCTACTCCTTTCGATTATGATATGTTTATTTACAGTGACCTACAATCCTCACAATTCTTTCTTCTAAGACATTTTGACCTGCTTTTTTTTATTATTGATTAACTCTTAAGATCGAGATGCTTCAATTTGTACTATAGATTAGTAGTGTGTACTGAATCACCATGTAAAATAATTACACACCATTTAATGAAAGTGGTCAAAATTTCTCAAACTTGAATCACTCGACACCATAGTACACTAGCCTCTAAGTTGTTTTGTAGACAAAATGTCAATCTTTGAAATTCACCACTAAAAAAAGAATTCCGACCACTTGTCATCCACAATTGGGTTGGGTTGGTTTAAATTATGACATGTTCATTTGCATACAATGATCACAATTTTATGCTACTTACAGTGGTCACGATTTTATTTTCTAAGACACTTTGGCATGTTCTCATTTTTCATTGTTTGACTAGTAGATTTCATCATGTTATCGTAGATTTCGTCATGAATTTTTTATATTTTAGATACTCCTTATTAATAGTGTATAAACAAGTTACATCAACTACAAACTAAAGCTAGTCACTATATCTATAATTGTGTGTGACTATAAAAAATTGAGAGAAACAACATCACATATAAGAAAAGGGAATGTGGATTTTATTGAGAAAGTTGAAACAAATGTACTTTATTTATATTGGAAGAGTATGGTATATAATCATAAGTTCATTTGTTAAAGGTGCTTAGTCATAAGCCAATAAACTTATCATTTATCAATATAACAATCAACTTCAAGATTTTATTCATGTAGATTTCTTCCTTCATTTAATTGAATTAGTAAGTGCTAGCCAACCATTAGTTGTGCAAATATCCCAACCATTATTGTCATTGTTATATTATTTTCAATTTATGCAAGTGTGATCCCATTTGGGTACTAGGGATATAACAAGTGGTATCAAATCATCAATCAAGATTTGTTGGTGTTTTTTTGTTAGTTCTTAAAAATAAAAGAGACAAGAAAATGACAATCAATTACTATCATTTCACCGATCACGATTGAGTTTCAAGAGCACTTCCATATCTTTATCAATGAAAAGAGAGAGACAATCTAACTACAATTGAAGGGAAAAGGGTATGTAGATTCCATAAACCTAGAATATTATGGAATCCACATACCCTTTTCCATAGAATATACTAACTAGATCCAAAAACCAAAGACATTAAATATGGTACTACACATATAATATATTATCAAGGAAAAAACAAGCTACATGAAATTTGGACATTTGAACAAAAAATTACAAGTTAAATGAGTACATCAATAAAAAAAGCATACTTAAATTGCAAGTTCAAAATCCAAGCTATGTAGATCAAGAATTGGATTTGTTCAACCAGTGGGTGAGGGAAAAAATAAACAGCTCAAACAAAATCCACGAACAGTGTCACAACTATAGCAAGTGTGTCGCAAAGTCTCTTAAAGTCAGGTATATATAGATCAACTAGTCAACTAGCTGTTAACACCGACCAATGAGATAGGTAAAATTTTCGTGGCAATAGCGATGAACTTTCATGGAAATAGCGATGAAATTTCGTGGCAATAGTGACGAAAATCCCGACCAAGTTAAAAAACCTATGCGTTGCTATATCGGCGAACTTTCGTGGAAATATCGACGAAAATCCTGCCCTATTTAAAAAAAACATGAAAATAATGGAAACATGGAAAAATTTCATGGAATAATTCTCCCATATGATTTCGATAACAATCCATGTAAGTCCATCACAAAAAAACAAAAAATAGAGTTCTCCCGATGCCAATGAATTAAGAGAACCAAGAAAAAAAATCTTAGTCGTCGACCAAGTATAAGGGAAAAATATGACCATTGATGTGTACCACCACATAGTGTTGCTTCAATGATTAGGTTGGCCATGCCACCTTCTGCACTTGACACATGTCTAGCCACATAGACTACCCGTACCATTAGGACATCCTACACATCATCCTTTGAAACTTAGTTTCCATGTCATCACATCTACGCCATCCTGTACAATAATGAAAGCTGACGTCGGTTTTTTTTTTTTCTACCAATAAGAGAATAACATAAGGGTTAGAGAAGACTTCCTATATTGATGCACACATCAACCATTGGAAAGTTTTAAACATAACAAAGTACTTAACATGTGTTTTTTTTCTGACGCCGACACTATAGAGAGATATGGACCACCATTTCCTTTTTTCTCAATCAAATTCGTCCATTTGTTTAAACACAGATATGGCCATCAAACATAAATTAGGTCTAAAATAACTCATGCAGGGGATTACCACTAGGTTTTGAAATGATTCCAAAACTATTGAATCAAAGGTTAGGGTCACCAATGAACATAGAATGTCAGTTTTCTTGCCTTATCATTTCCCTTGAAACCAACTAAACACGATTAACTTGTTTAAGAATCCCTCACTAAACGATCATCAGCGTTGAAAAGATGATGTCAAAGGAAATCGACACTTAACGAATCTCCTCAATATCCGATATTGCATGCCAATTTTAACACACCCGACCCCTAAATACTCTTTTAAGGGATGGGGCATCATAATTTCATTTTCCTTAACTATCTCAAATCCTAATTTTGGGATCTCCATCAATGTTTTCTCATCAAGATATTTCCAGCCACTATCACCATGCTCTAACCCGAATTCTCATTCAGAAGTTATGCCCTTTCGAATTTCTACGAGCCTCATTGGTCAAAGTCCATGTGGCACCCACGTGGATCCACCTCACATGTATCGTCTCCAGGTTCCTACATCCATGGTGGAATTCCATCCACCACTCGATCCCACAATGAGGATCATTCCTCATTGAACACTTAAGTGAGGGGAGAGTTTGACATTCGACACTTTAGCGTTGCATGCCTCTTTTCCATTTTATGCATAAATCCTCTGGAGTCCCGAAGTCCCAGACTTTCAAAGGGTCCCCACTTACACATGAAAACGCGGTATATGCAGAGACAGGTACAAGTGGGTCTGGCCCTTCGAAAGATTCAGTGTTAATGTTCCAGCCTCCCATTCCTAACAAAGTCCCAAATTCTTGAGTCTCAGGTACTCCACCAACCTTCAGCCTAACATACATGCACCAAGGGGATTACACGTGGCAGAGGCCAGGGGTAACACGTGTCCTCATCAGGAGGTGAAACTTGTCACGTTCTAATGGCATTTAGGGTCTATGATAAGTACTAATTAGGGTGACATATGTCATACACGACAGGGGTCCATGTCACCCTAGGTGAATTCGGCGTGCCACGTAAATCCGGGACTGGAAGCCTCTAGGGGTTCCTACCTTCACCTACTTTCCAAACCTTTCTGATATTTGAAGTCTAAAGTTCCCACTAGCTATCTCCAAATACCCCTTAGAGCCCATGGTCGAGGTGTGTCCATGTATATCCATGAATATATGTCTCATGTTAATTCATAACTTCGATGTTAAGGGGTTTCTACCCACTCCAGACTCCTTTCCCCCTGGAGCAGGACTTCACTGAAGTGTTTGTACGTATGTCCTTCTTCTTGGTTTATCATATGGTTGAGGGGGATCCCAAAGTATCCTTAGATCGATGATATGCACTACTTCGCAACTCTGGCATTCAGGAGTTTTGGCATTAGACCACCTTTGTTCTTCCGAAGTGAGACTTCACCGAAGTACTTAGTGCTACCCCTTCACTAAGTTCGATCTAACAACTGAGACTGATTTCCAATGGATTCCTAGATCCACAACCCTCATCAATTCACAACTCTGGCCTTCATATTTTTTCAAGGGTTGTGAAGTCATTTGTCTTGGAGCTCCGAATTCTAGAGTTTCAAAGCCAAGATATCTTCCCTCCTTTTGGCTTAGCAAGGGGTTTCTAAACCTGTGTCATATGGAACCTTGTCAAATTCCAGAGGCTACAATAAACCTTTAGCCAAGATTTGATTAAGGTCAGGGTATGAACCCGTGGTATCCTGGGTGGCTAGGTTGAAGGGTGCACCTTCCAGTCACGGGTCCTAAGTTATAGTTCAGGGACAGGGTAATCTTGAGAAATCAACGAGATTGTGGAAGTCACATAAAGTTGGATCCAAATCTAGAACTGTGAGGTAAATCCATGGGGAAAACAACTCAAGGTATTTTTTGACCGAACCAGAGGCCAAGATTGTTTCCTTACAATCATTCAAACAAAATATTTTACAGAAGGTGTTAAGAACCAAATATCAATATAGCATAGAAAACCCTCAGAATAAGTACTCAATGCCTTGAAAAGAGATAATTTCATATAATAAGCCTCTTCGAGGGGGCAACCTCCTTTTACCCCACATAAATGTTAAAGTACAAGATGATTACAAATGAAAATGTCTCCTTGGTATATATAGGAGACTAGGAGGTATAATTACAACTAATGGAATAAAGCCGACATAAATAAAATAACATTACTAATGTAATATGCCCCAATTAAGGGGTAATGAGCCAATATTAGGGCTTAACATGCCCCTCCCCTTGAGACAAGTGTTGTCCATAATGCTTGAGTAACTCAGGATGCTTCTGTATAAAAGACTCATCTTCCCAAGTGGAATCTTCAACCGGTAGTTTCCTCCATTTAATGAGGTACTCTGAAATGTATCTATTCCTCAGTTGGCAAATTATTGTGTCAGTGATGGCTTCAGGCTTCAATATGATTTTTCCTTCCTCGTCAAGTTCTGGCAATATAGTTTGAACTGGGATCTTGTCTCTTATAACCTTCTTTAAGCATGAAACATGGAAAATTGGGTGTACTCATGAAGATGCAGGCAACGCCAAATTGTATGCCATAGTACCAATCGTTTGCAACACCTTATAAGGGCCATATTACTTTGGTGATAATTTATTATCCTTCTTGTCTTGCTTGAGGGACATCTGTTTGTATGGCTGTAGTCTTAAAAAAACCCAATCCCCTACTTCAAAACTTCTTTCAGTACGATGTTGATTTTCTTGTTGTTTCATGCGATTCTGTGCCATGGTCAGGTTGTCCTTTAAGATTTGGAGAACTTGTTGTTGATTCTCGATGTGATATTCCACTGCTTGAACCTTAGATTTTTATTTTATAGAAGAAGTGATGGAAAGAGGGTGGTATCCATAGAGTGCCATGAATGGTATCATTTTTGTTGCAGTATGAAAGGAAGTGTTATACCACCATTCTGCC